>CAJQZM010040371.1:78536-120432 GCA_907164665.1 Colias nastes | reverse complement strand
GTTTGTCTGTTTGTCTGTATGTTCGTGCACGCTAATCTCAGAAACGGCTTATCCGATTTAGATGCGGTTTTCACTAATATATTGTGGTAAGCTTCACTTAACATTTAGTGTTTATTTCATGTCAATCGGTTCATAAATAAAAAAGTTATGACCATTTAAGTAATCACGGCGAACATTTGCTAAGGCATTCTATACATGAATAACTTTATTACGTAAATTATACGCTAAAGTTATTCCTTGACATGTCCAGATGATCATATCGAAAGTACCGTGGGGGGGGGGGGTTTAGCTGAGGGGGTAGTAGGGGGATCAAAGGACCTTTATTTAGATTTTTGCTCATAAGTCTAAAACCTGCACAAATAGCATTATGGTTACTTCTAGGTAAATTTTCTACATAAAATGTCTTTTAAATTATGTCGTAGGTATTATATTTTTAACCCCCAACGCAAAAAGAGGGGTGTTACGTCCGCAATGTGTGTTTGCGTGTCCGTCTGTGGCCTGTGCAACCGTAGCTCGCTAACGGGTAAAACGAATTAGATGCGGTTTTTTTTTGTTACATTAGTTGTTCTTAGATATAGTGTATCAAAATCGGTTCATCCATTTATTATATAAAGGGGTAAAAGTGGGAATGGAAAAAATGAATGTTGTCAGTTATACCCAAGTGATATATCAAATGAAAATAGACGACCTGTCAGAAGCAATTAGTCAAATTTTATCAAAATCGGTTCATCCATTTATTTTATATAGGGGTAAAAGTAGGAATAAATAAATGAATTTTATCAAATATACTCAAGTGACGTATCTAATGAAAGACATGACGTGTAAAGTACAATAAGACATATTTTATCAAAATTGGTTCATCCATTTATTGGATATAGGTATAAAAGTGAGAATAAAAAAATGAATTTTGTCAAATATACCCAAGTGGCATATCAAATGAAAGGGCATGACATGACGTGAGAAGTATAATGAGGCATAGGTATTTAATCAAAATCGGTTCATCCATTTATTGGATTATAGCGGTAAAAGTGGGAATGAATAATCGAATGTGGTCAAATAATATACTCAAGCGGCATATCAATTGACGTCTGAATTACAATTAGTCATGTTTTATCAAAATCGGTTCATCTGTTTATTACATATAGGGCACCTTAGGGGTGATATAGTGGGGATAAATAATCCAAATGAAGCACCAAACGAAAGGATATGACGTGTACATATAGGTACAATTAGACATGGTTTACATCAAAATCGGTTCTGCCATTTACTAGGGGTGAAAGGGAAAAGTTGAAAGTCTGTGAAAGTAGAAGGATATGGGAGCGGGAGGATAGCCATACCCTGGAAATTTTGAACTCTTTTGTACCTAAGTTTTTTAGCTCGGTTTAGTAATAAATTTTACTAACAGTTATTTTGTGTTATTATTTATTTTATTTCTTAACTTTAAAATAATCTGTAAGTACTTATAATTTAGTTGTTTATGGTAGTACGTGTTTCAAGACGTGTTTACTTAATAATTGTGTGTTAAGTAGTAACTACTATGCAGTCACTATTCCACGCGGACGAAGTCGCGGGCACAGCTAGTGTTACATAAAAGAGAGTCAACATGCCGTTAGCTATTTTAAATATTGTGACATTCTTCGGGAGTCGTCTTTTTAATGTAAAAGATCACGAAATAATAAACAAGTTACGAAACATTGTACTCTTGTATATCATTATAGAAGATTTAATTAGGGCTTTATTGGTTTTTAAGGGTCGCTTCTTAAGGGGCTTAGCGTCCTCGAGCCCCAACCCGCGGCTCGCAAGACTGTCGTGGACTAATTATAAGCCGCCAATATATTTATGGAATTTTTCCAAAACGTGCTCAAGAGCCCTTATAGTATATCTCATTATGTTCATTGATAGTGGGCGTCGATGGTTCCGAATTGGGTCACAATCGCATCGCTTGGTTATCTCACGCTTAAGAACAGAATATTTTCTGTAGCTCGTACTTTTTCTGAGTGATAGTAACTTTTTAAACTAGCACCAATTTAAAGGAAGATGTGCAAAGCATTTCATTCGTAGATAGCCAGGCATAATATAACCAGACATATTTTAATTAATGTTCTAATGTTTTATGTAACGTAGTATATAATGCTTCCTCATTTAATAAACAGTTCTCATTTCAAGATAACAATAGACTCTTCAATAATATTTATATGTTCAAAATAATAAACAAAATATCCCTTTATATAACATCGATATAACTGTTAATTCCGTACGTCACTAGTGGTGTAAATATGGATTAAATAAACTGACTAGTAATTAACGCGGAATCATTTATATAGGTACATTTGCACACATATTTGTTGTAGATGAACAGTTTACGATGATAATAATTAGGGCTACAGCTATTGTTAAACTTATATTGCTTAACTAACTGAATAAAAATTATTAAATAATAAGTCTGTTTGCATCTTATAGCTAAAAATAACTGCAATTAGTATTTCTTCATTTTACAAGGTAAGAGGAAGACGGGATTCCAACCCACATCGTTCGCAAGCGAAATGTTTGAAATTGTATAACAATAATTATAATTTCATGTTTATCAAAACATCTTTTGAATTCTGTAGAGAGGAATTTCGTTTAGAACTTCCTTAACATAAATTCTTATCGTTTTTGTATCGAAGTATTAAAACTGCGATTATGTTTGAAACCGCAAAACATAGTTTCGTTAGACGAAAATTGGACGAAAAAGAAGATTTATATTGTGACATTAGTTATCTAATAAATACAACATATCCATATAATATTCCATACCTTGTAATTCCGTTTACAAACGAAGTTTAATAAAGCAAATTACTGTATGAAATCGCCTCATATTTCAGCTGTTGTCCTTATTAGGTTTTATGTCTGAGAAACATAATATGCTTATTTCAATTAATAATTAATTAATTCCAATCGTTAACCTCATGAAAATGATGTTGCGTCACTTCGTTAATACGTAGCACAATAAAATATACTGTATAATATGTACTACTGTGTGTGTATCACATAAGCCCCGTCAATAACTGCCACATCATTTCAAAACAGTAATTTCGAACACACTCTCAATAACGGTAAAATGAATATCTATTCAAATTACGACCGCCATTAAAATATTAAATTAAACTCAAACTCAAACTCAAACTCATTTATTTGGCACCAATTTTGACAAACAATGTAATTAAATAAAAAACGAACAAAAAGAAGAAATACAAAATAAAAATAAAATTAAAATTAAAAACAAATAAAGTTAATGTGATGCCAAAAGGGTCCCCACGTCAGCAAAAGTTACAGAGTGTTTCTGCAACACTGGTTTTCAGTGAGGACCAGTGATACAGATGACTTGCGGCTCAAATAACAGAGCACGACTGCCAGTCAATATAGCCCGAACGAATATAAATATTTATATAATATATTATACAACAAATAATCGTTTATACATAATACATATACATATACACATATCACACATACATACATACACACATATATATATATATATATATATATATATATATCACTACCATTAACTACACAAGAAACTATTTATACGCCGGCACTAGACACTGATGAAGCAAGCAGGCACAGCAGTTACGTAATATACGCCGTGTAAGTGGGAAGAACGCGTGAGCCAGGAGGAAACTGATTTTGGTGATGATTTAGTTTAATTTTTAAGTGTTTTTTAAATGCATAGACAGATCCTAAATTACGAATGGGAGGTGGAATGTTATTCCAACACTTACACGAAATGTATCTAAAACTACCACGAAAAGCCGCCGTGCTATACCGCTGTAAGCGCAGTGCCGGGTTGCTCACCAGACGAGTGTTAACAATACCGCTGCACCATTCCAGTTTTTCGTAGAGGTAAGTTGGTTTTTTACTGGTCACAATACCGAAGAGCAAAGTGGCAATGTGGAGTTCCCTTCTGAGAGACATCTTTAAAATGTTTCTCTCGTTGAGGTAAGGTGTCACGTGAGTGCGAGGTGGAATGTCGAAACAGTATCTTGCACAAGCATTTTGCACTCGCTGCACTATTCGCTCTGTTCTTGCAAGAAGTCGAGGCCCGTATACACAGTCAGCATAATTAAATTTAGAAAGTACAAGAGCCTCGCATAACCTAATTCGAATATCAGTGCTAAGAAAACTACGAATTTGATATAAAATTTTTAAACGGTAAAAACAGTTCCTGACTAAATTTTGTATGTAAGTTTCGAATCTAAGCTCTTGATCAAAAATAAGTCCTAGATTACGAACCTCTAAAACTCTTTCCACTTTTACAAATTTACAAAAATTACAAATTACTCAACAAACGTTAATCCAATCAGAAATTAATGAACAAATTCAATTCGAAACATGCAGTAGGGATCAATAGGAGCGTTAATATCGCAATTTAATTAAAATCACAAGCGTATAAAGTAAATTAGGATGGTGCATGGAATTCGCGGTACAATCTCTGTTACAAACGTCCCCCAATTTGCGAGCTTGGACGAATGTGTGATGTTTTTCGCATTCGGCTCGTTAATGCTTGTATAAATCTGTACCAGTCGAAGTTTTGACAGATTATGATAAATCGCACATCGTTCACGTCAATGGTTCTGTGAATCTTTTGCACGTTTTCCGTAATTTTCAATACTTCGTTTGATGGGATTTGTGAATAGCCAGTTTGTGTTTGGGGTGTTATCTGTGTTATGTAGACAGGTCATGTTTTCAGGTCATTCGCAAATTCGACAACACTTGTTAATACAAATAACGGCAAATCAAGAATATTGTTTTTCTTTGCTTTGAACTATTTATATTATTTCCTAGAGTTCCTAGAGTTGTAGAGAACATAATATTCAATGAATACCCACGACCTTCACTACCATGATTCTGATCCTTTATCTCATAAAAACCATAATTTACGTAAGATTGCTTACAATATGCATGTTTATTATATCACGTAGCCAAGGTATATGGCCAAGAACAACAAAAGAATTTTTAATTAACCTTACTTTGCTTTAGCCAACTAGTTACATAGTTCCACAGAATTCGAGATAATTAGCCACAATATTCATTAAGCAGAGTGGTTCTAATTCAGAGAACAATAAGAACTTTAATTACCTAGATCCAGTCGGCTAAAAGCCAACGTGTGGAGATAATATTATAACGGCTATAACCATTGGAATTAAATTCCAAAATGGCGCACCTATCAAGTTCAACGCTCAGATGAAATTTTAAAGCGAATGTTAATCAAATTGTTATTGGTTTTATAATGCGATTAAGGCTGCTATTATTATTAATTTACTCATGAGTTATGGTTGATCGTAAGAAATGTATTAAAATCATTCGCACAACGTGCATAATATAAAATTGAAATTCATATACATTTTAAAGTAAATGTCCACGTTAGATAGAAATATATCGATACATACCTACCTAACCCTTAACTAAGGTTGAGTTACTAAATAAAATAGAGGGGACTTAAATATAACAAACGTCCTGATATGTATGTTATATGGATTACCATATACGAGCAAATAAACATATTTGATTTGAATGGATTTGAATATTTCATTACTTTTAAAATATACACGTTTGTTATATTTAAATCCCCTCTATTTTATAGATAAAAGTGTACGGTGGTACTACGGTTGGGCTACACCCAAAGCAGTATAACATAATTTTATAATTTAAACATAAAACCTGAAAATTGTTTGCAAGTTGCCCAAACAATGGGACATCTGAAACACTTGACGCACTTTCCTCGTAAAACTATTTTATAACACTACTTCATCCTTCCTTCAAATGGTCATAAAGTGAAACATGAAAAAGCACTCTTAAAACAATCGTGTGCCCCATAAAATACATTTTTCCTGCGACTGTTCTCGCTTATTGCAGAAAATAGTTTAATCCTTGGATATGGCGAATCTTTTTGCGTGTCTGAAAAGCAGAGTTGGATTACTAAAGAAGCTCTTAAACCTTTTTTATGTATTATGCTTGGACTGTTTGAGGTAGGTTTTTAAAAAAAATCCTTTGTAAATGACTTTTCCAATGTTTAAGGTATGTATAAGTATCACCAAAGCCAAATGTATTCACATAGTCACAACTCAACTCAACTCACCTCTTCTATTAATAAATCGGTTAAAATATGATTTTTAAAAGTTAATTGAATATTAACACACAACAATACAAATTATTTTCAGAGTTTAAGTGTCGATTTATGTCTGATATGTATGAAAATTAAGATTTTTATAAAATTGTGTTTAATGTACTTACAGCTTTACTTACCTACTTAGCAACTAGATGGCGCTGTGCGAAGTGTCTTTGGATATCTTATTACATTACCGAGTATGTTATGAAGGTGTATGAGTATTATTACACAATAGGCGTGTTGTTGAGCGTGTCAACATTCTCGTTAATGTGGCGGGAGGCACCGAGGGACATAAATTAGGCGAGAGGGGGGACGAGCCTTTGTTTCAAATTACATTTATCGCTGTTTGTAAAGTGCTCGCACGTTTATTTTATTGTGGTGATAAATAAAAATCTGCATGCAGCATTAAATAATGAACAACGTGTTGTACAATTTTATAGCCTGTTTATTATGAGTTTTCGGCGTTTTCGATATTAATTCTTGTTACTTTAAAGATTTCGTCTAATAATTCGACTTAGCAGATTAACTTTGCATGCAAAATATCAATTTCTATTGAAGAAACAACGCCTTGCTACCACGTGCTACGAAGTGCTACGCTCTGCTACGGATTAATATTGTGCTACGATTTGCTGATGGCTTCGGCGTCTGCATCTGGTAATTGCTACGTTGATATAAAAATTGTGACAGTCAGAAGATTCACAAAATAAAGCCTAGCATGTGAAATATTTTTCTCTGTACCTCGTACAAAATCTCTTTCATACACTGCGCTTATAACATTACCGTTACTGTAAAAAAGGAAAAACAAATGATCGCATTGAGAGCGTATTCTCATGATTAACACCGCAATGCAGTGGCCCGAAAAAAAACTAGGGCGTTTAATACATTGCTACTTACGCGGGTGTACGTGTGAGCGCCGTGCCCACCGCGCGAGCAATGGGCTTGACCTTTGCGTTCAATGGAATAATATTTGAATTCTCTCGCAGTGAACCTGGTTGGTACGGGAATAAGGGCGAGCAGTTGTGCATATAATGAGGGAAAAACTAAGTAAAGAGCAAAGTAATAGACCATTAGTATGAGATTTCAAAAATACTTTACTTAACAGTATTTCTTGTGTCATTTTGCTTAAATTTCTGCTATATTTGGAAAACGAATCACTTGTAAATACCAGCAAAAATACATTTTATATCCATTATTTATTAAAGTTTAGTAAGTTTAAACTTGATTTTTTTGATAAATAATATTAATTCTTGATATTTTTGCGTCGCAGAGATGCTGGCACTACGGGGAATGTCCCGGAATTATCGACACACAATCCCGCTTCAATATCACACCGTATTATCTCACGGTTATACGCTCTGTGTCACCTGTTAATTGTTTTTCTGAGAGACGGTTTATACACAATATCATCACAATAGGTACTATCATTAAATATTCCTAAAAGTGCATTGCAAAATTCAAATAAAAAAAATACATTACATTCGCTAGTTTTACCGTTAAGTAAACATCGACTACGGAATTTACGTTGAAAGATAGTATCAGAATATAATATCAATAGTGATAGCAATTTTTAATCTATCTTAAACAAATTAATATGACACAAATGAGCATGCCAGTGAAACTGGGCGCAACCAGTTGTAGTATAATCCATCATCATCAGCCAATTAAGGTCACTGCAGAGACTTAGGCCTTCTGCGAAGCATACGAATTGCTAATAGGATACAATCTCACATAACACAATCATTATATAGGTTAGTGCACTTTTAAATCATGCGATATATTGTGATAGGTACGGTAATACACAATACTTCGATATGGTCAGTTAACATATACTTAACTATATAATCTATAATATAAAAATGAATCACAAAATTTGTTGGTAAGCGCATAACTCGAGAACGGCTGAACCGATTTCGTTAATTCTTTTTTTATAATATTCCTTGAAGTACGAGGATGGTTTTTATGGAGAGAAAACGTAAACATGTACCACGGGCGAAGCCGGGGCGGACCGCTAGTATACAATATATTTGAAATTCAAAAAACAAAAAATTATTTTTTCAGTTAGACTACTTACTTCTAGAGGCACTTATGAATCAGACTTTCAATATTTCAATCAGAATTTCAATACAGAAAAAAAATATTGCTCAGACTCATGGTTTAAAATAAAAGTCTATTCCACCCCTTCCTATAGACTGGAAAAAATAGGTCATACTCGTGCTAATTACCTAGACAAAACGTCTTACTCGGAAACGAATCTAAAGCAGACAGTTTTCATTTATAATCATTATTTCCATCTCAAGGATTTCAACTGGCCACCGATTAAGCTGACTCATCAATTGAAGATTCTTCGTATGTACAATGCACATTATCCTGTAGTCGCTGTGATTGACGAGCTCCCCCTCCTCCTCCCCCGCTCCCCCCGAGCCACCTTACCTCACCCCCCCGCGCTGTGCGTGCTTTGTAATGACTGCTCGAGTACCGCCCTTGAGACTATTAATTTTTTTCGCTGACGTTTATTAAACAGGCCGATTGCAATCTTTTACTCGATTACGAAAGGAAATTTAGTTATCTGCGAGGGAGGCAGAGGAATGTTTTAATAATTCGTTTGGATTTAAATAAGGTTGTCTATACACGGAGATGTTTGCTATTATTTTTTAAATTATTAATGAATTATTAATTATTATCAGTCTGGTCTGTTTTCTCGAATTTGATTTAATTAACAAAATCAATTCATCATCATTAAATGAAAATTTTATTATATAGGTAAAACGTTGCAAATTGCAATGCAAACAAACAAAATGCAACTTGATATATCAAATTTCATTCATAATAGAGCCTAGTGGAAATATTTTAAACAGTTACTTACAAAACACGTCTACCTTGATGTTAACAAATCAACAAAACTTTTCATCTGTTTGCAATTAATAAAATGGGTAAAATAATGTTTAACACCATTAACCTTAGTCATAACATGACTTTACAATTAAAAAACCGCTAAATCAACCTAAATATTTATTTATAGTATTTGTAACTATATTTTATGAGTTGTAAGTAACCGCGTGGTGTATCAAACGCCTAAGTTAGTCCGCAGCGGGCAGTCGGAGGTGAGTCTAACAAAATGAAATGAAATTTTCCCACGCGCTCGGAGCTCGGCGTTTTGTTGCTTCGACTAAATTATTTTATAAGGAAAATTACGAAAGAACGCGTCGGCGTCACGATAAATTAGTTTCAGTTTCAATTTCAATGTTCACTCATTTGTTTTGTTGAATTTTTAAAGCCAGTGGATATAGATTAAAATATAATGTAATGAAAATAAAAAAATGGATAATAGCATTAATATTTTAATGAAGAGAAACCTTAGAAGTCATTGAGATTACCATTGAAGTCATTGAGATCAATGTTACAAGGTAGATTTATATTTTTGAAAGTGTAGAAATTGGTTAACAATTCGATCTTATAAATATAATGACAATATCCGACAAGATCTCGAGTGTCTCTACCAAGAAAAAATCATTCTAACAACAATGCTTTATCGTATTTTTCATGTTATATATATCATTATATATTTCCATAACAATAAAACGGCCACGTAATCTATCAGTGACGTCACGCAGGGGTCAGAACGACAAGTCATGCAGACGCAAAAGCTGATTATGAAATACAGCTTCGAGAAAGACAGCAAAGGGAATCACAAATTCGCGTTGCATATAAAATAACGTTGAAATATTCACTGAGTTGTGTGCCTCAGTCCCTTCGCACACGAACCATTGACGCACTGTTGCTAAGAAAGGTTAGTTTAAACACTACACCACATTGAGTGAACTTTGAAGAAAATTGAATTAACAGTGACAGAATTTAAATTGGAAAAAATGAATACCTCAAATTCTCATTCGAGATAAATCTAATTGAAGCATATAACAGAGGTAGGTAAGTATATTCTATCACTGTTGTAGTACACTTCAATCGGTTTAATCATGCCTACACAAATGTTTAAATAACAATATTCTATCTTTGCGTTACTTAATGTTGCTTGCAGTAGACCGTGTGCGAACAAACTTAGGACATTCCCGTAGGCCGTAGTAATGAGCGGAGGTATTAATGAAAGCGGTCTGTCGGTCCGTCGCCTCGCGTTCAAAAGCACAAGAAATGCGATTATAGGGGATCTTATTTAAACGGCATTTGTTATAAAAACTTGCTCGTTTTTTGTAAAAGTAATTTGTGTAATAAAATACTCGAGTTTAATGCCTCAGGGATTCGCTTTGAGCTTGTATTCCTTTACGTGTGTACTGTGTAGTAGGTACATGTTGCCTTTATTGAATTTGTGATAAAAGAAATGGATTACGCGTTTGTGGTTTATTCATAGGATGTAATCTTTTTTGAGAAAGTATTGGTGGCGAAAAATAATATGTCGTATCAAAGTAGATAATATTATACTGTACTTTGTGTTAACATTACACACCTAATGTGTTGCGAAGAAACTCGTGATTCGTGATTAATTTACCGATCACGCAACTAAAACCACCTCTTGGCACCTTTGTCTAGGAAATGTATGAACTTCTTAGAGCTTTAAGGAGCTTTATAAATAACAATTTATATTTGCATGTATTAAGAATATACATAGATCCTACTTGTTCTAGATTAAAATCGATTCGATCTAAGAAACGGATGAGATTACAAACATTCAATACCTCATTAGGGAACATGGGACCAAGCTTCTTTGTGAATGCATTAAGCCAACATTCTGATGGAACATATAGCACGATATGGCTATGACTACTTACGTGACGTATGACTTTGTTAAATATTATAAGTAATCTATCATTTAAAGAAGTTTCAAACTTTGTGACGATCAACCATTTTTTAATAGTGCATTTAATAAGAATTGTATTATTGTAAACATCTTATTAAACTTATATAAAAAAATGATTAATTTAAAATTAATTCAAATAACTTAACGAATCCTAAATATTAATAATAATTGATGCACATGAATGACTTTCTCTACAATATTTTACATCGGCTCTACCATACAAAACGCACTCTTCTATATAAACATAACATTTTATCTCAGAATATATTTGAAAGTGCATTTAAAATAAACAACAAAACTGTTATTTGTGGTGGCTGGGGCTCCGTCGCGCGTCACGAATTAATGCGCGGCCGCTTCCGTGTTCTTTGTTTATATCATTATTGTGAACACAACCACACATTTGCATCTAGTTTATTCTCTATGCATTATTTCGTATTTTCACCCGACGCATTGTTTAGATTGGTAACTTGTTTAAATGGTTAGAAAATACAATATACATTACTCAGAACTACATTGCTTAATTAACTTAATATATTTTGTTTCAATTTTAATGTATTTGATAGCTATAAAAACATATTATTATTATTTAATTATATACCATGAATATACCTATTCTTCTTTTTACTATTTTAAAAGATGTGTTTTGTAAAATTGGTTCACATAATAAATTCCTGTCCGTCGTATCATGGTAAACCAATTATTGTTCAGTATGCCTCATGAAATTTTCAATTGCCACAACGCATCGAGGTCGATTTGTACGTTGGTTGATTTTAGTCTTTGAGAGTAATATATATTTGAAATGAATCCATATCCTTTTTATTAACTTTTCTTAACGTCCCTTTCCACTCGGCTGCAGCCAGCTCGAGCACCACAACAAAGACGCCGTGGTTATATTATATGGGAAAGTCTCTGCAATGCAGTAAAAATTTGTGTTATTGTACGTAAAGTGAAATGCATTTTGGCAAGAGTCGAGCAAACACGCCGAGCCGCGATACAGACAATGCAAACATCATTACAGGAGCTGTTTGCGGCTCCAGCACGAGGTATGCTGATAAATAAGATACTTTCTTTGTTCAGGCGGCTGGCCAGACTAATTACGTAGCTTGATCCATCTTTCGAAGCGCTAGTAGTAATACAGTATACGAAAATAGGATAAAATAGTAGATCTTTACAAGATTTGTGTCAACTAGGTCACGATCCCACCTCAGTGATCGAATTTGTGTCACACTTTACAAGTGTTTAAAGTTTAGACACTTAAAACGATTTACTAACACTTACAAAATGATGTAGAGTCCAAGGGGAAACTTTACCCCATCTATCTCGGGATATGAGAGCATCATTGTTCAGTTTGATACATTACTACTACTACAACGAATAACTATTTTAATGAAATAATAGTCATTTCAGGTATTAATACCTATTATTTATATTTTACTACGAAGAGGTAACAGGAAAGTATTTATAACATCTTCTTATAGTTTTGCATGAATGCAGTACCTTTAAAATAACTACTACTATAATGATGAAACATATTACTACATTCACGTTCACTATTATTTATGCAAACCTTTAATTTTTAATTTCATTTTATCTCATCATGCATTGCTGTGTAGTAATGGCATGATATTGATTTCATTATACATTACATTCAACGGAATCCATAGCATTTAATATTTATTCGATTTAATAAGAAATGCGGTCGACTCTTACACAAGCGTCTGAGTAATGTCCCGTTTTCGCAGAATCAAACTAGAGCAATTATCTAGAAACTCGAAAGATTGAAGAGCTTTTAATGTGACTTTTTCGTAACTTTATTTTATTATAATTCGATTAATTTTGTCACATGTTTACTTAGGATACGATATTCACTCTTTTTTGTCGGTTTTCTGTTTTCATTTGTGAAAAATTAATTCAGTTTATTTGACGTTGCAAACTCCAAGAAGTATGCTACTTGCCAGAGTATAACCAACAGTACAGCAGAAGTCAAAATTCTTTAAAATATTTAGATTTCACGTAAATATTGAATACGCAAAAAAAGGAAAAACATTGAAGTTGATTGCATGTATAATCTATTTAAGAATGTTAAACAACGTCTTTGCCGCGGTTTTTTTGACCGAAATCTTCCCAACTGTTGAATGATTCATAAACCAGAATTCACGTGTTTTTTTTGCAATTTAACTTGGAGTTTTTCTTTTATTTCTTTTGTGTCACTTGGCATTATGCTAAACACACAATACAGGTAGGAAAGATTGCTTTGAAGTATCGAAAAAGCAATAACAATAAGCAATAAGCGCGGTACTGAAGCGTGGCACAATAGCAGACGGTTTATGACATGAATCACATCGCCGTTGAAAGGCTGATACAATAAATTGCGACGTGAACCCCCCCCCTCCCTCTCGTAGACCCAAGGACGAAAAATTCTGTTTGATCCCGAATTTGAATATAGATAGGAAGTAATTTGTATTTAAAATCGAATCAAACATTGATTGGATTGAAATCCTGTGTGGCTTCGAATAATCAAGTTCGATTATAGCTTTTGTGAAGGTTTTTATTATTTGTAAGCTTAAAGTGTATTGAAGGCACAATTTTGTTTATTACCTGTTTCTTTTGCGGCTGGATTGAGAGGAACAGGAATAGATAATTGGGGAATATTATTCAAACGGAATTTGCATGAATTTATTTATCAAAATGTAGAGTGTGGTATTTCAATATTTATGGTCAATATTCATGATAGAAATAATAATTAATTAAAATCTGTTAAGAAATAAACTTATCACTCACTTATAAATCTAGTGCATTAATGTGAAATACATGCGAGCATAGCCACGGGTTTGACGCTGATGCCTGATTTATACCTATATTTTAATTAATTTTTAAAGCTTATAAAGATATTTAAAATTCTGTGAGGATTATCGACACAGCAAGAAATTCTAAGCATACAATTATTATCAATTCAACGGAATTTAAATAGGGACCGGTTCCGATCTCGTTTAACTTTCTTCATACCTTTGTAAATAAGCCATTCAAGAAATCAGTAGATTGAAAATCATCCAGTTCAATAAATTTGTAACTCTATCTCTATCATAAGTTTCGTTAGAAATATTGTTATTTCTCCAGATTTTGTAACAAATACGTTTAGTCCAAATGGTACCAACAATGGTAAAGTTTCGAAGATATTTTCTAATAAGAGAATTTCTCTGTTTATTTCGAAGTATTAGAAGCAAAACGCTCGTCGTCGCAGGAAACATACTGGAAACTTTTCTGATATTATCTCGGCCATTGTTGGCTCATCGATTGCTTCGATATGTTTTATTCAGAGGACTGAATGTATTTCTTTGTTATTCATATCCAACTTACATAAAATCACTCATTCATACCTAGATGGACCTCGCTCGTTACCAGTTAGCTTAATCGCTGGAAATATATCTGTAGAGCTTAGTTATATCTGTGTTTTGTTACTATGTTTAGCGAGCTTAATAAAGTTTATCCTTCTTTTAAAAATAAGCATGCTTTAATTACAACACTAAAATATTTAAAATAGAATTGGGTGCTTGAATCCATGCATGCATAAATGTAATTTTTATATCAGTTGTATTAGCATTAAATACACTTCAATTCAAGGTATCCTAAAACATGGGAAATTTTATTATATTTTACTCATTTTCACATTTTTAGAGACACATTTCCAACACAGAAAAGGAAAAACGCTTTCAAAGGAAAAACTTTAGGGATGGTGTCGCAGATATCGATAAAATATTCATATTGTAACTTGATTCATTGATCTAACTTTGATTTATATTTATCTTACAAATATATTTCAAGAATTTTTGAAGAGAAACTTCTTCAGGCGCGTTGAGAGTAAAATTTTGCAGGTCGCGTCATGGCAATACCGCCACATCATGGAGTAGGCGACTATTTGGGTGTCATTGAATCTTGGCAAAGAAGTTTCACTTCTGACACGTGTGCTCGGCAACCACGCTCATTTTTTTACTTTTTACTTCAGTCCCTTATAACTTAATAATACATAACTGCAGACTACTTTAAAATTTAAAACGAGTCTTATAAAGCCTCTATAAAGTGTTGGTGAAAGTCTTATATCACGGTAACTCTGTGTTTCCTGCAAACTCACGTGAAATCTACTTTGTTCTAGGATTTATAGTGTGGCACGAGGGATTTAGGCGGGAATTCATTTATATTGCAATCATTTTTGCTGCTGACTGCTCTCACCGCTCTTATTCATTGCTATGGGACTGCTTGTGGGATTTATTATATTACCGGAAGTATTGATATTAATAAATAGGTACCTACTTCGTAATATGATACAGTATTATTAGTTAAATTTAACGGCTTTTGAGGTTAAGAATAACTTAGAAATATTTAAAGGTAAGATTTGTTTTCTACTCGAAACTGCTTTAGAAATTTTTATCGCGAAATAGACTTTAATTTCGTATACAGCACTCTCACGATATAAAACTACTAGCTGTGTCCCGCGGTTTCATCCGCATTGCTCCGCTCCTGTTGGTCTTAGCGTGATGATATTATATAGCCTTCCTTCCTCGATAAATGGGCTATGATCCTGAGATTAGCGTTCAAAAAACAAACTCTTCAGCTTTATAATATTATTAGTATTAGTATTAGTATATAAAGTACATACATATATACATATGGTGCTAATAACCGATTTGAATTATTATTTATGAAATGTGCAATGTCTGGAGGTAATTGCGTTATGCCGTACAATATTGGATTAGTGATTATTCATATTAAATACCTATGTCGAATTGTTGAAGTATTTAATACCAGCTGTGCCGCGCGGTTTCATCCGCGGTCGAAATTACAGGCAAAATCATGTTTTTCTCTAGCGCATGTGTTGTTCTGATAACCTTTATTTATTAATTGTAAAATTAAATCCCAATCCGTTCAGTAGTTTTTTATGAACGTGTAACAAATATCAACTTTCGCAGGATAGGATAACATGTGCAATATGTAGGCAATAAAATAAAACTCTGATTCAACAGTATCTTTTAAAATGTATTCAATGCTAATATCACTAATATTAAGCGTATTTCAATTAAGTTTGAGGTTCTGCATGATTCTCTCCATTTAATTCGATGATGTAAAACTACCTGTAGAGAAAACTATAGTTAAAATATATTAATAAATTGCAACGACTGAACCCAAAAATATAATTACACGTTCCAAGTTTGGTTAACACGGCGTGTTTGAACTGTTCCAGAACTTATTCATAGAGCCGGTCGGCGGGCGGCGGCGGCAAGTGATCCTCACGGCTACACAAACGACCAATACCATTATTTGACTATCTCACAGCTCCAGCGCTTACTGCTAATATTACAAATTGAAATATAAAGTCTCTTTCATTTCTATAATATTGTCCTTTTTCAATAGAACCCTCGTTTCTTTTGCTCGGATCATTTGAGATTCCAATTTTGTTATTCGATATTTAAAAGATACCGTTTCAGTATTTCTGGTGTCGTATCTGTTTTTATAATATTATTTGTGTTATTTTTGGTATTTTAAATTTGAAACAAATCGGTTCAATAATATACCATCTTTTTATTATTTACATCACAACCAAATTTTGTATATATAATGTTAAAGATACGAAATTTCTTCAAAAACATTATGAGATACACGTATGCTAACTACACTTTACATTCTTGTCCAGTTTCAGCTCAGTTTAAAAACGCAATTTAAACGCTCTCTAATTACTTCATAACTAGTTAATTTGGGTTGTAGTGTAATTTAAAATTTCCTCGTGTTTCTAAACGAAACAAACATTAGTAGCGATAAGTTGAGGCATAATTCTTCACAGTCATGTATCCTGTGCGGGGCACGCGGGGGCACGAGGGCACGAGGGGCATGGTCGGTGTTGGTTCTGCCCGAGTAAATCAACGGAGTAATGATTGTGCGGCACGCGATACACTGGGGCTTGCAGGCGAGGTGCATACGAGGCGTAGCGGCGTGTTTCCGAGTATTGCATCGTGTTGTGCCGTATACATATTTCACCATCCTCGTGGTGTGATGAGTATAAAGGTAAATATTTATATTGAAATTTTACATGTCGCCTTTTGATAATATTATATTGAAGTAAAATTTGTATAACATCTGAATTTTAAGCTTGCTAAATGATGTGGATTACGCAGGTTCTTCTTAATTGCCGTTTCCCTCTCTTGCACGAACCGCCTTACAATATATTAGCGAAACTTTACAGAGGCACGGGAGTCGTAAAGCTGATCACTCCAACACTTAAATGCCATTAAATGTAATTAACTGGCACGGCGACGTCATTAGCGGATCATAATTATCCGTTATTCCATACAAACTAGCAATTTCACTGTAATTTAACACTAAACAGCTTTATCGTTACTCAAAAATATTGTGGTAGGCGTACATAATTGTATTGTGAAAAATGTCGAGGCTTTTTGGCTTTGACTTTAGAAGCTATTTTAACTAAAGGAATACATTTAGTGTTGCTTACCCATGACACATGTCTTACCAGTTAGTGAAAGGCGTTTTGCACCTGAAATGGGCTTTAGGATAAGATAGTGGAAATAGTAGCGATATCTGGGGAATCCTACATGATGTTCAGACCTCGTAAATCTCTCAATTCTGCCACTGACTCTTGGTTTGCAGAGGAAACTCGGCTTTCACCTGTAGATCATTTGGCTTAGATTTGAATGTATTGTTATAGTCGGTGGTTTTTGAGGAAAGCCGTCCCCATATTGGATTAATGGTTCCAATAAACTATTAGCTTTACACAATGGTATAGGTAAGTCATTAGATTTAGCTTCATACGTACAAGTGGAAGTTTATAAAGGTAGACTGATTAGTATTTAGGCATGGAAACGTTACAGATAGATGTTCCTTTATAAAATCAGCATGTATTATAATACAAAACTACTAATCTATAGTATGTATAATAGTATAATTGAATAGATAGAGTGAATGTGTTTGTATGAATTATCGTGTTTAAATGTTGAAAAATCATGTTGTGAGCTTTTTCAAAGATAACATAAAAACATTATGTCATATTAAAATATTCTTATTGCTCTCTACCATACCACAGTATTACAATATATTTCCTATGGGAAATATATTGTAATACTGTTACCATACTATATGTACCTAATGTTCACAAAAAGTACAAATTAGATTAAAAGGCTCTGAACTCGTCTATATAATATAACCCACGATTCGTCATTACAAGGAACTTCATCCCATTGTGACATGTCTCCAGAATGTAATCAGTGAACACGATGACTCAGCAGCCCCCCCCCCCGCGTCGTTCACCCCGCGCCCCTCCCACTCCCGCGTCCTCCCCCGCCGATACAGTTAAGGAATTTATCACGATACCCAAAAGGTTCTGAAAACACATTCAATATCCATTTGGCGTCTTCATTTGCGAACTTTATAGACCCTTTGTGAAATTATGTTGCGGTACACAATTTTCTTCTTTAATACCTACATGTATTTTTTTACAGCTGAAAGAATTTTAATAATAATAATCAGAGAAATGGTGGTAAATAACTCTATCATTCAAAATTGCTTCTAAAAGAACTCTAATTAAATAAACAAATATTTGAGCTCGTTTTTATTTGCTTTACTTTTGACGTAGTGAAAATATAGTTTGACACTAAACTAAATTTTCACTTAGTTCAAATAAACTGATAGATGATAATATAGGTACATATTATTGACTGTATCTTGCCCTAAGGCATTATAAAATTCATGCATTAACAAGATTATGTAGTAAACAAAGATATTATGCATAGAAGAAGTTATAAGTAAATAAAATTCTATAATAAACACATACGAAGCTGTGACTGATAGTCAGTTACCAACATTGGTTCAATGTTCGTGGCCCAACAAGACCTTACGAAATTCTTTTGAAATCAGTGAAAGAAAATTCCTTTAAAATTCCTTTGCTCCTAAAGTGGGACAAATGAACAAAGAAATATCTTTTACTCTGAAATTTCAACTTAAGTTATTAAAAGGGCTTAAACGGAAACTGTTATTCAATGTGAATAAGGAACTTTTTCCTTTTCGTCCTTCTGAATTCCGGATCTACCTTATAACTTCTAAATAGACTGTAAAATTTATATGTTTTACGTATCCTTATCCAATCCTTATTTTTAGGCCGTTGGGCATGTTGGAGGCGAATGTAAACTTCTACTTCCTGTATATTGAAGTATAAAGTTATGCAAAAAGAGATCGGAGCATCGTTGTTTGTCGCATTGAATATGCTCTTTCACACAACGTTTTGCAATTTTATTGCTTAGTTCTGTATTAATATTAACATTAATAAACTGATTAATTAAAAAGTCTCAATTTGATTCAATTATTCATTTATGATATTATTATCTCTTTAATTTTTTAAGTTGCCCACAGTAACTATACTTATGCAGTATGAATCTGAAACTTAATAGGTATACTTTGTTTTTTGTTCTATTTTTTACGTTATATGAAAAGTCTCGTAAAGGCAATACCTACTCTTCACATGATAATTTATTAATTAATCTGTAAGCATAGCACCGAAATAATTTCACATATTTAAGTAAATTAATCAATTAATATACTGGCTACAAGTTACAATAATAAAAATGTACATCAGAACTACTACTGTGTTTAACTCATACATTGTGAGTCTACGGTTCCCTCCAACAAAAAGGGTAAGTATAATCCCGGTTGAGCGTAATGCATAATTTTTCTCGTAATAAATCTAACGTTACTTACAACTGGATGCTTCATAAAGGAAGTTTAGTAAATTGCGAAAGTTTGTGCAGCGCATTAGTGTAGTATGTAGTGACTAGTGTGTATAGACACATGAACTTGTTCATGAATAATAATACTGTTGTAACTGTGAATAGTTTTCACACCAAATGATACGATAGTTAGAGAAACAAAGTTAAAACACATTGAGAAGTTATATTGATATATTTATTTTTGACATTGTCGAATCTATACCTAAATTTTATGGTTATAAAAGGTGGCTTTTTTGCTAAACAGCAACCTCTTCCAAGCAACTTGTGGGTATTATTGAGTGTAGGTGTATTACTGCAAGAGTAGGCAACAGAGCTGATGCGTCACTTGATGATAAGTGCTCAATGTGGTCCAAGTGAAATTTATGGGCTACTTTTTATACAAAACCATATACTTCACGCAAATTTAAACCTTCATAATGAAATGTATCAAATAAATTATAACACACATTAGTCTCAAGTACGGTACAAAGCTCCGTTTTTCAATGGCCTCATTTAATAATTTGGGGACGAAGGTCGTTGATTCAAATCTTTGTTAAGTGAAAAAGATGAAAGAATATGTACTTCAGTTTAACATTGTGGGCTACAATCGGATATTTTAAGTATTTGTCGACTGACTTACGTTAACTTGATTTTAAATATAGTGGAAATTACATAATTTCATACATAACTTTCTAGCTATTGAATCTGTGGTGGTCGCAGTTCGACTTGTTTACGACTCTCACATAAACAATTTAATCTGAGTTTTAGTACAAACACAACGATATCTAGGTACACATCAGAAAATGTACTTTTGCTTCCGATATTATTTACTGATCCGATCGCGATACATCGGACAATGTAAAAACGCAATTCATAAAAACAAAATGTTTTAAAAGGAAAACAATAGTAGGTACTTTATTTGTTCACTAAATATAAAATTTTCAGACGCTTGCTGGTAATTGCTGGAGCTAAACATTGCTTTGTATTTTAAGACAAGATATTACAAAGTGAACGCTCGCTTCGAGATACTTTGTGCCTTTTAAAAATTATCCTCGCTGCAATATGAGCGTCCTTTTAGCAGAGAAATAAAGAAATAAATGAAGAATAGCGGTTACGTTCCCTTAAATAAATTTGAGTCTTTTGTCAAACTCTCTGTACTCTGTAGTTAAGCGAATTTAGCAAATTTTATTTTATAATAACTGTTTTAAGAGCCAAGAAATTGTGTTTTAGTGTTAGTTCTTTATAAATTAATTTATTAAGAAGTTCTTTCATGTTTTACACAAGTTGATCAAATTTCTTTCAAAAAACCAACATGACCTGAAGCTATTCTTAAATATGCTTTCATAGAATAATAGTATATACTGCCCTTTATTAATTTATTTCGAACCATTCAATAATTATACATTTAACTCTACCCCAATTACACTGCTATATTAAAATTTCAGCCACAACCCGAACTATAAACTGCATTATTTATCTAGCGAGTTTTTCCCTCTAATTTGGGGAAGTTCTCCCTACTTGAAATTCCTCGTCACACAGCTCCCGTAAATAAGGCTGAAAGTTTGCGATGGTATTCAGCGCAAGTTACGCGCAGTCGAGTGACGCTACTAGTGCGGCGCTCTAAACAATGCTTAATACTGTAATATGTACTGTGTAGCATGAAACTAACCTTGTATGCTTGAAATTTGAGGAGAATATTAGGTTGATTTAATTTATAACATATACCGCTTTAGAGTATTTTTGTAGGTAACTTTTATATGTAAGTAATGAAAGTACGTTATCCTGAAAGAATTATAAATTGTAAAAGTTTTTATGGGCGTGAAAACGTTTGTGCTCTTTCAGAAACAAGTGAAAAGGGACTAATATTCGATGTTAATTAGAATGATACGAGAACAAAACGAGTTGATCACTGAAAATAAAATATCGAAATTGTACGGTAGATATACCTTTCAATTGTTGTAAAGACGATAGTCGGTAGTAATAATTTTGAACGTGAATTAAAAATATTTTATTTTTCTCCAGTACAAAACGTTTTAAAATGCAAGTTGAAACATTTAAGCACAAGATACAACGCAGAATGTTGCCGATAAACGCGAGACTACTGCGCCAGCACTGTGCTACGCTTTGCGAATCTCTACGGCTACGGTTTCAAAAAATTTTTCCACTCCACGTTTTAGTAACATGTATGTATGTATGCATGTGTGTAAGTGTGTGTGTGTGTGTCCCGCTTTGCACAAACGTTATTTAAATCGACTAAGGTTTGAAACTATTCATAAAATGCACTTCTTCTTAAAGTGCCTTCTCCTTTGGGAGGTTGGCGATCATTAGGGCTATTTCAATTCTGGAAACCGCTGTTCTGAACAATGATTTAGTACTCTTCCCAAACCACTGACGAAGATTTCTGAGCCATGATATCCGTCTGCGGCCAGGTCTCCTTCTACCTGCCACTTTGCCCTGCATGATTAGTTGAAGGAGTTCATACTTCTTGCTGTTACGCATCACATGACCGAAATATTCGAGTTTTCTTTTCTTGATTGTTGTCAGTACCTCTGTTGTCTTTTGCATTCTAGCTAGCACGGTGGTATTTCGTACACGTTCTGTCCATGATATTTTAAGCATCCTTCTATACACCCACATCTCAAACGCTTCCAGTTTTTTGGACATAGTCTCTGTCAGCGTCCAAGCTTCCATACCGTAAAGGAGTACAGAAAAGACATAGCATCGTGCAATACGTATCCGAAGCTTAATGTTAAGGCGTCTGTCGCATAGAACTCGTTTTAACTTAGTGAAGGCACTACGTGCTTGCTCAATCCTACAACGAATTTCAAGGCTGTGGTCACCTCTATCATCAACCATTGTGCCTAAATATCGAAATTTGGAAACACGTTCAAGAACTAGACTATTGAGATATAAAGGTTGTGTGTAAAGCTCTGGTGTTCGGCTAATTGTCATATACTTAGTCTTTTTTGCATTGATGTTAATACCATAGTCAGCACTTACGGAAGCTACTGAATTGACCAGATCTTGTAGGCCACTGACTGACTCCGCGATTAGTATCGTATCGTCTGCATATCTCATGTTGTTGAGCAGTTTCCCATTAAGTGTGATGCCATGCGGGTTGTTGTCTAAAGCCTCTGAGAATATAGAATCGGCATATAAGTTAAACAACAAGGGAGATAAAATGCAACCTTGACGTACACCTCGCTGAATCTCTATGTGTGAAGATAATTTGCCATTTATTCTTACATTTGCACATTGGTTCCAGTACAGATTTCTTATAAAACGGCAATCCTTATAGTCTAGACCAATTCTCTCGAGCACCTCCATTAGCTTAACGTGCTGTACCTTATCAAAGGCCTTTTCGTAATCGATAAAACAAACAAATACATCCTTGTTCATATCCCAGCACCTCTGTATCAACACTTGATAGCCAAAAAGAG
This sequence comes from Colias nastes, assembly GCA_907164665.1. Classification (NCBI taxonomy): domain Eukaryota; kingdom Metazoa; phylum Arthropoda; class Insecta; order Lepidoptera; family Pieridae; genus Colias; species Colias nastes. The sequence continues at coordinate 97,272 of CAJQZM010040371.1, read as the reverse complement.
CATCTCTAGTCCCAAGACCACTTCTGAAACCGAATTGGGTGTTCGAAAGCGTCGCTTCACATTTCGAGTATATCCTATTGTGAATTACTTTTAAGAATAATTTCAAAACATGGCTCATAAGTGAGATAGTTCGGTACTCGCTACATTTCTTGGGATTCTTTACTTTGGGAATTGCTACGAATGTTGATTTGAGCCAATCTGATGGGATTGTACCTGAATCATAGATAGCGTTAAAGAGGTTTGTAATGTAATCTAAATTGCATTCCTCAATTTCCTTTATAAGTTCGATTGGTACTTCATCCGGTCCCACGGCTTTTCCGGTTTTTGCCTTCGAGATAGCGTTGCAGATTTCGCCTTTTGTAATTGATGGACCCATATCATAACAATTGAAGTCCCCAAGATCAGGTCGTCTATCGCGAAAGAGTTCTTTTACATAGAGTTCCCAAGTAGTCAGTAGGTCATTGATGCAAGTGGTGTATTTGCCATCACTTTTAAGAATAGCCATTTGGTTACGTCCTTGGTTTTTAGGTGTAATAAGTTCCTTTATCTTCTTATGCATGCCAAAGCTGTCATACTTCTTGTCTAGATCTTCTATTTCGGAACATAAGTTACCGTACCAACATTCTTTTGCTTGTCTTATCTTCTCACGTATTAGGGCCTGTATCGTATCATACTTTTCTTTGTTTGTTTTATTCTCGCGTCTCGTTTCCATTAGATTTAAGATTTCATCCGTAATCCATTTACTCTTCTTTACTCTTGGCGTTGATGCTGCTAAGATCTTGTTGCTAGCGTTAATAATAGAAGTTTTTAAGGTTACCCACCCTTGTTCCGTGTTTGAAGGATCAATTATATCATTACCTTGTTTCAGCTTACAAATATTGTCATTAATAGCTTCATGAAGTTCTTTTCTACATTCGAGATCTTTCAACTTGTCAAGATCGATTTTGTTACTTGTTCCGCGACGACATATTTTCTTCAGATTTACCCTAATAACAGCTACGACAGGATTGTGATCAGAACCAACATCTGCACCAGGATACGTCTTAGCAGATTTTATGCTATTTCTATGCCTCTTACTTATCAACAAGTAGTCTATCTGGTTCCTTACGATCTTATCCATCTTATCGGCCGGTGATCGCCAAGTGTAAAGCCTACGTGGAGGTAGCTTAAAGAATTTATTGGCAACGATGAAATCGTGTTCTTGGCAGAACTGCACTAGTCTTTCCCCCCTGTCATTCCGAATGCCAAGCCCAAAACTTCCAACAACATCAGATACCGCACCTTGACCAACTTTGGAGTTAAAATCGCCTGTGACGATTGTTAACTCATTAGATTTTGTCAATTTGAGAGCTTCTTCTATTTGACTATAGAATGTCTCATTCAGTTCGTCACTTTTGTCAGCTGTGGGAGCATATGTTTGAATTATGTTGATGTTGAATGGCTTTGCGTACAGTTGTATTAACATAACTCGGTCTGAAAGGGGCAAAAAATTCCTTACACATGATTGCATTTCGGTTCTAAGAAGTACTGCAACTCCATATCTATGATGTCGACTGTCGTCGCTACCAGAAAAGTATATTGTAGCATCACCGGATGTTAATGTCCCACTTCCATACCATCTCAAATCACTTATACCTAGGATATCCAGCTCCATCCTGTTCATTTCCTGTACAAGGTTTTCCAACTTTCCGTCTTCATATAAACTGCGGACATTCCAAGTTGCTATCTTTATGGCTGACCCGGAGATTCTTAGCACCCTCTGGCCACTTAAGGCCTGCCGGGGACTGAGGGCCATGGTTATATTAGTCTCAGCCATAATGACATCCTGGGAAAAAAATAATGTGGTGGTTTTCCGTTGCCTTCCACATCGCTGTTTGCTGTCATAGAAACCAAGGGTTTCAAGTCAACAATGTGACTGATGACTGTACGTGCTTACTAAGCTCCCACTCACTCAGCCTATCACCTACGCAGCTGCCCGTAGTTGAAGGAAAATGCCTATTTACTGGCGGCATTGACTCGCCATGTCACAGCGTTTTCATTGGATCTTTGTAGTATTTCTTGAGAGAGCCTTTCCTAAGGGCCCTCCACTACACCCTCCAACGCTGCCGGTGTGTGGTCGGGGACTGCACTCGGCAGCTAACTGTAATATCTTACAGTCGTTCCATTATCCGCCACCTATGGACCCCGGTAGTAGCTCACACCTAAGCCCTACCTTATATTATAAAATGCCTATTATAAAATGCACGTATAAAAAGAAGTCTGTATGAAAAAATATCCAGTTTATAATGTTCGCTTCAAACTTTTTGTAGAGATGTTGTTTTTTAATGACGATCGTTCTGGTGAAGTGCTAAGTGCTAGCTTCTATAGTACAGCCTAAATAACACTACGCTGGGCTTCAATTATATTGTTTTTATTCAATTTTTTACTCGCTGCATGCATGAGGGCTTTTGTACCAGTTTAGGCCGCATAACCAAATGTTTGTAGTGTTTTAATTAATGTTATGTTGATAAAAACGACTGAAATCGGTGTATCGATTTATTCTTTGTATTTTTAATGTCTTTAACCTTTCACTTTTAGGTAACGAACAGTTGTTAAGCATCATTTATTTATTTCCATTAGATTTCAGTTTACTGGGGAACCAATTATGTCTCTGATTCATGTCCTAACGTATTCGTGAAGCTTATTTTTCATGTTTAAAGAGTTACCTCTTAATACCTTATATTTCACATAAATAATATTAAGTACCAAATAATATTATACTGTAAAATTACATACGAAGGTTCATAGGAAGGTTACATTAAAAAGGAGAGGGTCAGTATAGTTTCCTTATCCGAAACTTTTCGTCCGTGGCCCGTGCCCTGCTCCCCCCGCCCCCCTCACCGCTCACCCCGCTGCCCCTCCCCGCGCCCCGCTGGCTAGGTTCTAATGTAATTTAAATATTCATAAACTTATTTCATTGGGTTAGGCGAAACTTCTTAAACTAGAAGCTGTTTGAATTTCAAAATTCAAATAATTATTTTAATTAAGTGTAATAAATCTAAACGTTTGAGTTTGTTTTTGTTAAGTAGTAAGTGGCATAGAAAACGAAATTTATAGCTGTTGATTTAATTATAAGTATAATACCTACAAACTTATGTAAAGGCGTGTTAAATTATTGTTTAATTGTAAAAAATGATAAAATTTAATCTGCAATTATCTTCTATTTTCTTCTCATTCTAACTCTATATAACTGAAATAAAAAAATATATCACATTAACACTGACTTACTCCCATATATAAAAGCATAAAATTATGATAATATATACAACCATATTCGTTTCATTCTGTAAATAAATAAATAATAATAAAGATGTAACCAGCATATGTTCTGCCTTGTATATCTCTCACTATACTTACAAAATCTTTCACGAGAAACATAATCCAATGCCATAAAGCCGGAAGTTTTCCGACGAATAACGTAAATGAATTAGCGAGGTCCGAACAGAATAAACAACATCTTAACTGCTCACAAATCCGCACCGTAATGCTTCGAGCGAATTGCTACATAATTTATGAATTTATTACGGTTATACGAGATGCATTTATCTTAATAAGCCGAAACATTAATGTAAAAATTTCCACCTCATTTCTGCCATTAATGGATGTGGAAGAATTATGAGTCAATTAATTAAATTAGCAATATTCTTTTTTATGCATTCTTTAATAGGTTTTGTCTCCACAGAGCGAGCGGCCTCGCGAAGCAGCTCGCCCGAGGAAAATGACAGCACTCTATGCGTATATTTTCTCTATCGAGGAATTGCCTCCTTCATAGCAATTGCTTTTCAAGGCTGCTCTCTGTGTGAACACGGCTTACCGAATGTGTTTATCTACTTAATTTATATATACTCAGCCAACAGCGAATGTTTGTTCTTTATCGCAGAAAAGTGACTGTCTCTATTTATCATGTATGTGTTCGTGTGCATCGCCTTTATAATGATTTGACTTCGCGCAAGCCAGTTTCAGAAATTGACGTATTTTACTTCAAACTGGGTAATTAAAATATTTTCAATCAAATTTATCAAAAACTCCAATTACTCTACCATGATAGACATTAAAACGGGTTAGAATATGTGAAGCATTAAGGAATACATAATATAATTACCTGCTTGTAATGCTATTACGACGTCATCGATACTTAATTAGGCTGTAACCAATCGTCCTATAAAATAATTATAGGAATCACTGAACAGAAACGGGTCAGCAATGTTACTATTTAAATCCTTAATGATGTTAATTGATTTCAGTTGCTAATTTATTATTATTAGAGTGGTTTTGGGTAAGATGAAATATCTTACCTTACCTTACTATCTGGCGCAGTGACCCCAAAGTGGGTCTTGGCCTCCGACAACAAAAGACGCCACTTGTCCCGGCACAGTGCGATGTTTTGCCAGTCTCTTCTGTGCAGTGCCACGAGATCGTTATTCACTTGGTCTGCCCAGCGATACTTAGGACGGCCAACCGGCCGGCGGCCTGAGGGACGCCCCAAGTAAACCCGCTTAGCAGCCCGATCATCTCCCATCCGCAGAACGTGCCCTAACCATCGTAGCCTATGCGCTTTAATCTCGCCTAAGATGTTTGGTGCAGCGAAAAGTTCCTCCAGCTCCTTATTTGATCTGATTCTCCAGCTACCGTCGTTTAAGGGTATCGGGCCCAATATTTTACGGAGTACTTTGCGTTCCGTTACGAGAAGCTTCTTTTCTTCTTTTTGGGTGAGCGTCCAGGTTTCACAGCCGTACATAAGAATCGGCCTTATCACGGTTTTATAGATTCGAAACTTTGTACGTCTGCTCAATAATTTGGACCCAAGTATCTTATGAAGGCCTGCGTTACACCGAAGAGTGTTTTGGACACGAAGTTCGATCTCCTCTTCTCTACTATTAGTGTCTGTTACAGGACATCCAAGATACTTGAATGTAGCTACGCCCTTAAAAATGGTGTCTCCAACAGTTAGGTCTTCCCGCTTTTGTCTCGTGTTTCTATAACGGCGCATGTGCTGGTACTCCGTTTTGGATTCATTAATACTAAGCCCAATCTTAGCGGCTTCTTCTTTAAGGCATGCTACAGCCTCCGTCACTTGCTGCTTCGTTTCCCCTACCATTGCGAGATCGTCGGCATATCCGATAACCTTGTACTGTCCGTTTAAAGTCACTCCACCATTAAGGTTATGGACTTTTCTAATGACGTGTTCGAGTGCAAGGTTGAAAAGTAGAGGTGACAAAGCGTCTCCTTGCTTCAGACCGCTTATGACAGCAAACTCATTCGTGAATTCAGCTCCAACTCTTACTACTACATTACTTTCTTGAGTAGCCATTTCAACAAGCCTGACCAATTTTGGAGGGATCTGAAAGTTCCTTAGGATGTTATATAAAGCGGGTCTATCTACACTGTCATACGCCTTAGCAAAATCTACGAAGACCGTGTGAATGCTCTGTGCGTATTCCCACTTTTTCTCCATTAATTGTTTTAGGAGAAAGATTTGGTCTACTGTGCTACGATTGCGCCTAAAGCCACACTGATAGTCACCCAGAATGTTTTCTGCTAGTGGCTGCAATCTCCGTAGCAACACGTAGGACAGAACTTTATACGCCGATGGTAACAACGCTATGCCTCTATAGTTGCAGCATTCCTTTCGGCTTCCCTTTTTGTGGATTGGGCATATGATTCCTGTATTCCATTGTTTTGGTTGTCGTTCCAGATCCCAGATCTTTCCTATGAGTTCAAATAGTTTTATATGTGTGGTCTTGCCGCCGTATTTCCACAATTCCCCTGGTATTTTGTCAATACCTGGGGCTTTAAAATTTTTCAGTTTATAAATGGCTTCCCGTACTTCTTGAAAGGTTGGAGGGTTAACTGCTTCTTCATCTTGTATTTCGGCTGGAGCGTCTACTCTTTGCTGAGGAGCTGGGCAGTTCAGGAGTCCTTCAAAGTATTGTTGCCACATAGTTTTTAGTGTGGGCATATCAGTTACGAGGTTACCGTTGGAATCGGCTAAGATTTGTGATGTTGGTTTGTATCCTTTTTTGACAGACCTTATCTCCTGGTAAAATTTCTTACATTGTTGTGTTTGGATCAAGCATTCCATATCAGTTACCAAATTATCCATGTGCTGCCGTTTCGCTTTTCGGATAACCTTTTTTGTTAGAGCTCGTACTTGTTCGTAGCTTTCGATCCACTGATTGTCTTGCTCGGCCAATACTTTGAGATTTCTCCTCTCTTCAAATATCTTAGTACACTCATCTGTCCACCATTTTCTTTTCTTTCGCTTCTTCTTTTTACCTAAAATTTTCATCCCTACGTCTCTTATTATTCCACTAAGTGTTTCCCAGGTAGCATCAACATCATCCGTTATATCTAAATTATTAAATTTATTATGTAATTCTATCTGAAATTTACTTGAAAGTTCTATGTCTCTTGTGTTATTTGTTTCAATTATGGGTCCATTGCCTTTCGGGTCTGAATTCGCGATGTTAATTTTTGCAACCACTTTAATTATCAGCATATAGTGATCGCTGTCGCAATCAGCACCTCTAGAAGATTTAACATCTTTAATGCTGTTTTTATGCCTACTATCCACGAGAACATGATCTATCTGATTAACTGTTTGGCCGTCAGGTGACTTCCACGTTCCCTTGTGTATGTTTTTATGAGGAAACACAGTGCTCATGATGACCATATTTTTTGAGGAGGCGAAACTAATAAGTCTAATGCCGTTATCGTTTGATCGATCATGCTTACTGTGTCTACCTATTGCCGGCATAAATACCTCTTCTTTCCCGACTTTGGCATTAAAATCACCTAAAAGTATCTTAACGTCGTATTGAGGTACTTGTTCATACACATTTTCAAGGTCGTCATAGAAACTATCTTTGGTCTCCTCATCAGCCAATTCAGTTGGAGCATAAGCGTTAATGATGGTTATATTGGAAAATTTTCCTTTCAATCTTAGTACACATATTCTCTCAGAAATTGGATCAAACCGAAGGACACTTGAGATGTTTTTATTAGCTACCATAAATCCAGTTCCATTAATATGTTTTCCGTCTGAGTTGCCACTATAAAATAACATAAATCCGTCATCCAGAGCACATTCCCCGTTTCCAGGCCATCTAACCTCCTGCAACGCAGCTATGGTAATGTTATATCGCTTAAGTTCTGTCGTCAGTTGGTATATGGCACCGGGTCGGTAAAGGCTCCTAACATTCCACGAGGCAAATCGGCTATCCGTTAAGATGAAATATCCCTACTTAATATTATAAATGCGAAAGTAACTCTGTATGTCTGTCTGTTACTCAATCACGCCTAAACTACTGAACCAATTTTAATGAAATTTGGTATGGAGATATTTTGATACCCGAGAAAGGACATAGGCTACTTTTTATCCCGGGAAAATGACGCAATCCCGGAAATCCCACGGGAACGGGAACTATGCGGGTTTTTCTTTGACTGCGCGGGCGAAGCCGCGGGCGGAAACCTAGTTATGTAAATAAAATAAATATATTGGCATATGATTTTATAACATAAACCCAAAGTTATTGACAACTACTTCATAGTTGTAAAGTAGGTTCATTGATAATGAAAGCAATGTTATGTATTGAAATGAATAAATTGTTCTTACTCACATTTTGATTCCAATATTATCACTGCATTTATAAAACAAACAATTACTATTGATAAAATAAATACAATTTCCTACAAATTCACATAACATAATATCGTGACATCACATTCTTTCACTTTATTGGAAATGTTTAGGAAAAAGTTCGGTGATCATTATCTATCAGGCGATCCATTAGGCAACAAGGCATAAGAAAATATGATTTAATTTCTGATAAACAGAATTGATAGGTAAAGCGTCGCTGCTTATTATTCACGGAGAGTTCTATTGTAAGAAAAGTAAAATATTTTCCCTTTTACACAAAGATAAGGGACTAATCTCACACAAACAATGAAGTGAATGGAGAATAATAAATCAATGGAATATCTGTTTGTAACGGTTTAGCGTTCCGCGGGGGACGGGACAAACTTCTGTTCATATTATCTAATTCTATGTACGTCCTTTTTTATTTCTTGTTTGTAATTAATTAAGAATTCCTTTATTGATAAAATCGCAGCGGTTTTTTTAGTGCAGTATAATTTTAAAAGTAAATATGGTGTAAAGATAAATCTTAAATCAATATTTAATTTTCGTAATTTATATTTAAGTAGTGTGATATAGTTAACTTGATTTAGTTTTATAGTTATATGAAATAAATATTATTGAACGTACAAGCGTCAATATTACAAGTTATTTTCTTGGTCTTATAAAAACCAACAACTATTCGTAACAAAAATATGGAATGTTTTGGCAATTCTACACGATGGGTTCGCTGCTATTTCATACAGATGAAACTATATTTTCGTTTAATTGAACGCGAAATTAAATGTAAATAGTAGAATGTTAACTTGGCTTCATTGTCCCGTCCGCTGGAATATATGCAAATTGCTGCAAAATGATGTAAAAGAAGTGGAGTCATGCATATGAAACGCATTATTTTTAATTAAAAACAAGATTGAATTAATGAAACCTAAAATTTGAATGCCATAAAACCAAAATTATCAATTTCAAGATTGAATTCAGTTTAATTAAGATGTTGGATAGAATTGATAATATATTTCTATATTCATCCACTCATATCTCTTCTCGTTCTTGCACACGTTTTATGTTTTATATACTTGTCAAATCATAATCGGGTTCTATTACAGTAAAATTATGTATAAACAATGATTAACCAAGCGATCCGAATAATCAATTAAATTATATTGAATAAACAAACAAATAAAAAAATAAGTATTAAGATTTTAAAACATTTCCATTAATTTCATTTTTTTAAGTTTTAAAGTTATCCAAAAAACCATTTTACATCGTAAAAATCACTACAAAACCCGCGCATTTTCAACCAATTCACACTTACCCGTGTTTTTAGAGATAAGGAAACTTCAAAAAGCGATTGTTCGATGAGATTTATGGCCACAGATCTCTGGCGACCCGAGTCGTGTGAAAAATTACATCTCAGGTGAGCCGCATAAAAACGTACCTTTGGAGAAACGTACCGTTGGAACATGCTGCCGGCGTGTGGCCTTACTTGCGAACAGAGTGTTATCATTTGTCACACGTTTGTGTTACAGCGGATAGGATTAATATATTCGGAGTTAGATAAAATATTATGTTGTTCGTGTCAATTTATTTTTTGCTGATTCATGCTCGGTATAAGGTCATAAAGAGAGATGTATTGCTTTCGATCTAACTGTCATAACCTATAACACATCTGATTATGATAATATTTATTTACAGAGATAGACTAGACTTTAACAAAGCCAAACTTGAAGAGAGTGAATTAATGAGAGATGGAAAATGAAATAGAAATATAAATAGAAAGCGTTTTATTTGCCACCATATAAAAAATACAAATATTAATAATCTAACACACAGAACAGAAAAAAATGCTTAGGCTCGAGGCTTTCTCGCATTATCGTGAAAACTGTGGCACGTAGAAAATCAAAACTAACAATAATCATAATAATAACATTATTTAATACATTCGATATAATACGTTCACAAAATATCATTATCACAAAGTGTTTGTTTCCGAATCACGTTTCCCCATTAAGTGAATACACACTCGTACAGCAAGAAGAGAAATCCCTCCGTATTGAAATGAAGACAGCAATGGCGTCGGAAATTGGTGGGAAATGCAAATATGTGGAGCCACGGAGCCTCCCCGGAAGAATTAGCGGGATACTATTGTACTTTCAGTGTAATTCGTAATGAGTTCCCTGTGTAATGACTTTTTATACAAGTACGATATCTTTAATTTGTGTCTGTATTAAACATTCGCTTGAAAGTTTGGAGATTGAGACAGTGGGAGAGAGAATTTTGAACCAAAAGATTAAAAGATCAATAAGATAAGTAGACAAAAAATGACGTAATATTATTTAAATAAAAATTAATGTAATGTTTTAAAATCAATGTCTAAAATTTTATAACAAAAGGATAACAATTAAAAAAGGAATTACAATTATGCTCAACATTAATATTACGGCTGGTTACCGTACACTGAAATATTTTGCATTCTAAAAACTCCAAAGAACTTATGAAGATAAAGGACCTTTTTAATAAATTACTGAATTATTCAAGTTGACAACAACGCCATATTTTAGCCGTAATTCCCGTGAACGCTCACTGGACGAAATTTATATTATTTTTATGGCAAATTCAAATTCAAATTCAAATCATTTATTGCATACCAATACATTTATACATACATATTAGCAATCTTATACAGATATTGCAGCCAATATTGTGGGAAACGCAAGTGAAATGAGCTTAATTACAGTGATTAGCGATGTTGAAATATAAATCATATAATATCATTTACGACTGGGGATTTATTAGTCTTAAAATAATTTATTTATCGTCATTATTAAATCAGTGTGTTTCACTAATTATTATTGAAGTGAAACTTCTTTATCGGGGTTGGAAAAAAATTTAGTGTAACATTTTTGCGTTACACGTGACATTTTTCCGTTACGCGCCATCTTTCTCTTATCCCTACCACGCATGATTCGACGTATTTCTGTAAAGTTGCATATAGTAAATTATTTTTTGAAAAATAAGGTCATAAAGAAGTTTCACTTCTTACGTGTGTACACTAGTACACGCACACATTTTTTTAATAAGTAAATTATTTCCTAGCGCCAGTAAGTTATTTTTTTAATAAAATAAAATACATTCAGTCCCTGATCATTTTACTAAAACCTATGTCTTTATTGTATTATCTGATTACTGTATTCAATTATAATGAATAGTTAATGTGACCGTTCCTTGTGGTCTGGTGAGAACAATTGCGGCGATCAACCGAAGCGTATCGAATACAAACATACGCTTTAATAAGTCCTTTGACTGAGGTCACTATAAATTTACAATATTATGCTTTAGTGAATTTATTAGATAAATCGAAATTTCATATAGTTGAGTGACTGAGTTTTCTCACAACCATAAGGAAATTATCAAAAAACTAACTGGAAACGAAATGTCGCGCTTGAATAAACATGTGTATGTATAGAATATTAGAAGATATATTTGAAAAAGGTAAACATAATCATTACCTCATGGCCTGGCTATAAAAATACAAGTTAATTGAAAGAAGCCAGCCCTTCCCGAGCGTCGTCGTATTCTTTCTTTTCTTGCAATGGTTCAATTCCAACTGAATTAAATTTTAATTTGTTACGTTCAGGATCGGTTTGTGCGAAATAAGAGAAAGCTCGGGAAGGTTTGAATACCGCGAGCAGCGAGCAATGCTTAGCATATTGAGATATTGTAAACGATCTGCACGCCGTTGTTTGTTTTGTGTTTATAGTTTTGTATAATATTGACAATAAGGGTTGAAACAATGGTAACTTGATTGTCTGCTGTAGTACCCTATATATAGATTAGATATTTTAGCAATGACTTATAATAAACACATTTAATTCTATGTTCATTTGACAATTATTAAGAAAATTGGAGATCAAAATTATTATAAATCAATGTTAAAATTTAAAATGTTAAATTAACGTCCCCTTTTGTATTATTCATTTAGGAATTTGATACGCGATTAATTCTTTAAGTTGTATAATTGAAGGAACGTTTTTATTTTAGCAACGATACTTTCTGATAGCGCGCTTGATATTAATTTAATATTTATGAATGAATACTTTTTATGCACGATAGTTACTAGATATAAAGTGTTATTTTGAATTTCAAGAAAATAATCCGGTATGTACGAAATTTGCCAATGCTTCTACGATACATCTACAGTGTCTACGCGTCTACAGTGGATCTACGGCGCATCTACGTAAGTGCTACGCAAAGCATGCATGAACGATTTTGAATCAAACCTTTTGTTATCAAAGAGATACGTGATGGAAATACACGTATCCAATCTTTTAAATTGATTCTGTGATTTAGATAGAGATCTAACAGGTTTATTTTCAAAGCAATGTTTTATCTACTATTTAATTTTGCTACTTTGAAAAATTTAAAGTCTTGTGTTTATCTATTTAATTTATCAATCATTATTAAGGAAAATAGTACTTTTACATAAATATTATAAAAAAAGATCTAATAAATGACAGTTTCTCCTTTCATAAATTTATCAAAAGTTTCTACGAAAGAATCCTTAAAGATAACAATTTCCAAACTCGATTCTACACGCGGTTATCCTTCACGAGTATCCCGCTCAGGCCATGAATAAATGTCTCGTCGGGTTAAAATATGGCGCTTTCCGTATTCGGGTATAATCTGCTTAAATATTTAATAAAACTGTATGAAAAACCTTGATACCCGGAATCTTGCGACGCGGCTGAGGTGTGACGTCATATCTCAGTCATTCCGATACCGCAGCCAAATGAACCCGCAAATAATGCCTAATGAAATTCCCAACATAGTGTAATGAGCACATAAGGCACATGCTTATTAATACCGCAAGCTGTAATTCAATACGAGCCACGAGGCACTCCGCTCACTTTCGCCTGCATTCCGCCGCCCATTCTCGGCTTTCAGTTGTTTGTGCCACACCTGCGGGGAGAAATGTACATTATTTACTTCATAGTATTTGTTGCGTGTTTTATATAATACCAGTCATTTAACCCGGTATGAGTGGTCATACGGTATGACCCGGAATAAAAATGATCTATGTCGATCGCTAAAGATGTAGCTTTTTAATATTTATTTGCATCTACATAACACACTTGATTACATGATTCTTGCGTAAAATGAAACAGAAGCAAATACGTAATTCACAACGTCGTGTGGAAATTTCAGACTTCTCACCCGTTAAACCCCAATAGTTGCAGAAGTAAAACTGCAGTGTCTGCAAATATGCTTGTGCGACTTAGAAAAAGAAGTGCTACAACAATGTAACAATACCCTCGTATTATGCTGATTACACGGAAGCTGTGCTGCATAAGCTGTCCAATATTATGGTTAAAGCAAAATCTAAATATAAAGTTGAAGACCGAGACTAAAGCAAAAGGTTCCGCTTAAGGTTAATTGGGTTTTCAACGAGGTAGACGCAGTGTTTCCGTAAAGAAAAATGCAAGATGTGAATTCTGAACTTTATTAAAAGTCGCTGAGGCGGGAAGTTGAGCTTAAGGGGCTCATCTCTTACGAAAAATGATCGAGAAAGCATTTACCATATCACATATTATATTCTCACATGGTATAACATCACCTTTGTAATATGACTACCTACATGGAATATTTTATTTATTTCCCAAATTTTGTAAGGAGCGCTTCTTAATCTGATGTAAATTTTACAAATGCAAAAAAACATGTACTTATGCTAAATACAATTGTCACATTTTACCTTGGAACGAGTTCATATTGTCTCGTATATAAATTTTTTACGTCACATACGTACGTTCAATAAGTTTTTGTTTTTATATAAAAGATCGACCCTCGCTTTCTTTTGAACGGCAATGCTATACAACAATTGAATTTTACAATATCATGTTAAAAAAAAAGTTCCCGTACAGGGTCAAATGACCTTACAGCTCTTTATATCAAGAATTCGATGAAATTAAGATGATTATTGGTATACATTTAAAAGAACAATTATTTTTTGACAGCATTGCTTCTAATAGTACTTTTGAGTGCTAGATAATGTTTTGGAACCGAAGCCGTACTTAGTCAAATGACCCCCTGGAGTGGGGAAAGAGAGGGGATTGCAACTCTCGATTTTTTCCCCTTGTCCCCATGATTTTTGTACGGCGTTGCGGAATAATGGATTAAAAGCAGTATAGAAATAGTATGACACAGATGCCGTACATGGTCAAATGACCAAATTTACCCCCGGTAACTCTCGGAAATTAAATAAAAATTCCGACTTTGTGGACCACCATTTTTGTACGGCACTGAGCGGTTTCTTATTATTTTTAATGGATCTATCGATGGTTAAGAATGCCGTACAAAAATATATGACCAAAATTTACCGAGTCTACCTGTACTTTTGAATTCTCATCTGCACTCAGTTGGACAGCTTACAAGTGACGGCATAGTGATGAATCTTATTATTTTATGCTCTTCTATCGTTCTTATAGATATGTCCCCTGGTGGTTCATTTGACCCATATTTTTTTCCTATGCCGGCTTGTAGTCTATTATGATATGGATGGTTATCAATTATATGTACATGTTTTTAATTAATTGTCAGTTATTTTTCCATCCAATTACGCCTTGTCGGTTGTGGAGTATCGCGGTTGTCTCTCAAAATGAAATATGCTGATTGTATCACAATTGATTCATAATATCAGTATAAAAGTATAGATATTTTATAAACAAAAATTGTTTCAAACAAAAATTCAGAATTCTGTTTAGAAGTTCATATTACCTGAACAAATACATCCCTCCTGTTATTACAAATTTCAGTTCATTTGAATTTAATTAACCCATACCAAAAACACAATCAATTCTTTACTTAGATACAATCGTTAAAGATATGCAAATAATTTTAAACTGTCTGAATGAATGTTTACAAAATAAACGGAATCTCGAATTTTGTTATTTATACTTAATTCAAAATAAATCAAATGGAATCAGGAGTAAGGCAAAGGATCGTTTTCGCGGAAATCTAAGTTATAATCTCGCTGTGATATCAGAGGAGAGGGAAGGGAGCTGGCGAGAGGGGGAGGAAGGGCAGAGGGGGGGCGGAGGATATTACGATTAGCTCGATCGTCAGCTAACCGCGTCTTTTGCATTTCCTTTCTTCAGCCTATAGTTGGATAGGGTTGACACTAATCTCATTTTTTTATACCAGTGTCAAAAATGTATGTATGGACAGGTGTTCAGTTTTTAGTTTGTACAATGCGCGATGGCGAACTCATGGTGGAAATTATAATCGAACATTATAATTTTCTTAATTAAAAAAATGTCTAGAGTTGTAATGTAAAGTAAGCGTTTTTAACACAACTATTAAACATTAAAACAATTTACCATCAGATTTAGACTCAGCAGCTATAAAATTTTAAGAGGATAAATAAAATGACACGCATTTTTTAATAATATAAAAACTATTGTTATATTAGTCAGGAAACAATGATAAAAATATTAACAGCCCTATCAGTTTTCATCTTGCAAGTTTTCGAAGTCGGCGTGGAGTTTCAGCTTTTCCGTTGAATTTCCTTACTTTATCGGTCTTCACAATAATCGACTTTTTGTATTAAATTTTATCTAGTTGTTTCTAAACAGAAATATATCACATTCCTACGCAATTTAAATATACACAAAAACTAATCTACAACAAAAGGGGTTGAATTTTACAATTAAAATATATACTCTCTACAATTCGAATGAAGATGAACTCTCTGCTATTTGATTAAAGTTATTTTTCAATTTAAATGACTCTTGTTTATTTGTTACATGAAAAGAATTTCATTACATATGTAATGTATGTAATATATAATATTATAAATATATATATTAACATTTAAATTATTAGTGCTTGCTAATTCTGAGGACGTTCGTATAACATAGTCAGAAGTTATTTCTATACATATTCCGTGTATAGGTATCACGAAAACCTGACTTTTTGAATTTTGAAAAACATATGCGAAGCCCGAAGGCTCTACTGGCACCTATAAACGGCAAAGGTAAAGCTCATAAAATAATATTATATAATACATTATAATATTATGTTTGCATCGAAATGTAGAAAACTTTTGCCGTAGTCACTGTAGAACAGTGTAGTTTCATACGCTCTGACTGCGGCCGATCCTCTTCAGTGAATAAGTCTTGAAATTTTTAATAAACCTCATCTTACCCTTTGTACTTTTAACACGAAAAAGTCATTTCTCAAAAAAGTAAAGTTCGCTTTAATTTGGAAAGTTTGTGTTTAACTTTAAATAAATAATGAAGTTTTGGCACTACGTCCCAGAGGTAAAGAGAACCACCGGCACCGTTGGCAGTGGCAGACAAAAGAATAATATTTTTGAGTGGAAAATATCTCACTTTGAAGGTCCATTCAAATTTTAATTTAAGATAATGCTTTTCATACTTCTGGGAATTAAAATATGAAAGATGATTTCTAAAGAAATCGTGAGATTTCGACTTGTTCTGATAATTATAGTAATAATCGAATTACGGCGAGAGGTTAAAAGATAAATTAAAGACAAGAGAATAATAATTAAGTACTACATTTTTTATCTGATTAGTATATTAGTACTTTCTGTTATTTATTAATTTTATACGCTCTTTGCCGAGTTTCAAACTTTTACCTTTTGATTGATTTATACAGGTACGTAAACACGTGTGATTGTAGGTAAGTAGATATAGTTTTCTTTCAAAAATATTCACTAAATACGAGAAAGCTACGAAATAAGGTAAATAGGGCTGAATGAAATTCACTGCAACACGTATAATGCCGCGATGCTTACATTGAATGTCATAAATCGTTAATGAGTTTGAAAGTGTCGGTGGCTTAGCTATGTAAATGTATGCAGGCTGCATTAAGCCGGCAAGTGTGGCTCGGCACCTCGTTACTAAGTTCAGCGTATTAGCCAACTTAGCCGGTATCACTTAGCCGATCATAACTTGCGATACTATTGGCATATTCATGTTTAGATCAAACGAGAACTGTGTGGAATTAATTCGTGCGGTTCGATTGTTAGTTGGGAATAGTTCTCTAATTTGTGTTGGAGATGTTTCGTTTGAAATTCTGTCATGTTGATGGAATATCGGCTGCTCAGGTTACTTACTAGTTACGAGTTACGGCACAAATATGCGAAGTGTGCAGACACTATTGCATTCCTTCGCTTTCATAGACTGATGCGGTTGAATTCTGATATCACCACATATTGCTATAGTATAGGAGCTTTACTTATCGTTGACTGTGGTGAGTGCGGTCATCACAGATAAATATGACCACATAATAACAAAACATCAGATCATAAATTTTATATACGATCATAAAAGCAATTGTTTATGTGTACTATACGTACTATGCGAGTAACGTGTCGCGTGACCGTAATCCTTTAAAGTGCGTTGCGAAAATTTTGCATACAAAAAGTGACTCTTTAAATGCATTTTTATCCACCGAGTATACAGAGTTAAATTAATAATGTTAAGGTAGCGATCCGTCAAAGGTAATAAAGTGTGTCGATGCACAGAGCCAGGCAGCTAATCGTGTGTACGCTCTGTATTTAGATCTGCTATCGATTGCGGCGCCCCCCGCTCCCCTGCGCACAGCTCTCCCCACGCCCCCCGCACCGCACGCCCCGCCCCGCGCCCGCCCGCGCCCCGCGCAACCTCAGCCATTCAACATGTGCAATAAAGTGATATTTAAATACAATAAACTGCCAAGAGATATTACTTTGCTATCTGTAAATGGAAATTGCAATATTGATAATTCCAACCAGAACTCAGATCGAGGTTTCAGTTGATTTCACTTTTTGATTTTTTATTGTAGGACTGGAATGGCTAGTGGAATTAATTGGATCGGAAGACGTCGCCACACCCACCCTGAATGCACTGACTATGCAGTTAATATGGCGAAGATAAAGGATGTTTCACACAGCGAGTGTGAGTGGGTGCCAATTTCCTGTCGGTGGTCAACTCGACCGTATTTGATTGTTGACACTTGTGAATACATTTTCGCTATTTCCTAGCTTTAGACTGTAGCTGGAGACATTTATGTTTTAGTAAAGTTCTGTACTTACATTTATGTTTAACTAGCTGTGCCCGCGACTTCGTCCGCGTGGAATAGTGACTGCATAGTAAACTACTTAACACACAATTATTGAGTAAACACGTACTACCACACGTACTAAACAATTAAATAATAAGCACTTGCAGATTATTTAACAGTTAAGAAATAAAATAAATTAAATAAATAATAACACAAAAGAACTGTTAGTAAAATTTATTTCTAAACTGAGCTAAAAAACTTAGGTACAAAAGAGTTCAAAATTTCCAGGGTATGGCTATCCTCCCGCTCCCATATCCTTCTACTTTCACAGACTTTCAACTTTTCCCTTTCACCCCTAGTAAATGGCAGAACCGATTTTGATGTAAACCATGTCAAATTGTACCTATATGTACACGTCATATCCTTTGATGCTTCATTTGGATTATTTATTTCCACTATCACCCCTTAGGTGCACTATATGTAATAAACGGATAAACCGATTTTGATAAAACCAGACTAATTGTAATTCACACGTCATGCCCTTTCATTTGATATGCCGCTTGAGTGTATTATTTGACCACATTCGATTATTCATTCCCACTTTTACTGCTATAATCCAATAAATGAATAAACCGAATTGGATAAAAATATGACTAATTGTACTTTCACACGTTATGCACTTTCATTTGATATGTCACTTGGGTATATTTGACAACATTCGTTTTTTAAATTCCCACTTTTAACCCTATTGTGAGAAATTACACGCGAGGCCGGGTTAAATATTAGTTTGAATGTAATAAGAATGTACTGCGATTCTACTCAGCTACCTAATTGATGCAGGTAGTTGATAAAAAATCGCAGCTAGCCAACGACTATTTACAAAGTGAGGTTAGTTGGGTTAAACGTCGTAAAAACAACGTCCGAGCCCCTAGGCACGATTCCTACGAATGCGCCACGAGTCAAAGGAAAGCGGCTTTTTATAGTATTCGACAGCTAAGC
>CAJQZM010040371.1:60012-78526 GCA_907164665.1 Colias nastes | reverse complement strand
ACATGAAATAATGACAACTACATTGACAACTATTCATCCACAAAAATTTTAAATCAAAAGTTATGTCTAACACGGCCATACTGACAATCGTACGTCCTCGTACGCCTTTTCTCGTACTACAATACTACGGTAGTTCATCTCGGGATTTCAAAAACACACTGCCTCGGCCACACTGATCTTACAGAACACCAATCACTCCACATGACAGAGGCACTTCGTTAGCGTATCATGGGAACAACACCAACTCATTTGTGACATAGGCATAGAGGATCGCTTATCACAAAGAGACACAACTACCCTGGACCGCAGCCCAGATAGCACACACAATTCCTTCGATGAACTACATTCCCGTTATAATAATCCACGTAACAAACTTTTACTTTACACAACGCACGAAAAAGCACCAACGCCTGTATGCCGTTACAAAACTACGTAAACTTAAACACATTTAAACGAATGCACCACGAGTCAAAGGAAAGCGGCTTTTTATAGTATTCGACAGCTAAGCATGTTCAGACATGAAATAATGACAACTACATTGACAACTATTCATCCACAAAAATATTAAATCAAAAGTTACGTCTAACACTATATATAATAAATGGATGAACCGATTTTGATTAAATATGCCTGATTATACTTCACACGTCATGCCCTTTCATTTGATATGTCACTTATGTATAAATATACATAAGTGACATATCAAATCAAAACATAATCAAAACATATCAGTCAAATGACAAAATGCATTTTTTTATTCACACTTTTATACCTATATCCAATAAATGGATGAACCAATTTTGATAAAATAAACCTAATTGTACTTTACACGTCATGCCTTTCATTAGATATGTCACTTGGGTAAATTTGATAAAATTCATTTTTTAATTCTCATTTTTACCCCTATATCAAATAAATGGATGAACCGATTTTGATAAATTTGACTAATTGTTCTGACAGGTCGTGTACTTTCATTTGATTTGTCACTTAGGTATAAATTACAACATTCGTTTTTTTTATTCCCACTTTTACCCCTATATATAATAAATGGATGAACAGATTTTGATAAACTATATCTAAGAACCAGCGTCGGAAAATATTCCCCCTCACAAATACCGCATCTAATTCTTATTACTCGTTAGCGGGCTACGGTGGCACAGACAGACACACAAACACACATAGCGGTCATAACACGTCCCCTCTTTTTGCGTCGGGGGTTGAAAATATAATACCTATGACATAATTTAAAGGAAATTTTATGTAGAAAATTTACCTAGAAGTAACTATAATGCAATTTGTGCAGGTTTTAGACTTAGCAATTTGTGCAGGTTTTAGGCTGAGCAAAAATCTAAATAAAGGTCCTTTGAACTCCTCCCCCCCTACTGCACCCTCAGCTTACCCCCCCCCCCCCTTGGGGACTTTCGATATGACAATCTAGCGTATAACTTACGTAATAAATTTATTTATGTGTTTTTATCGTACACTGTACAGTGTATCAATAGAATGCCTTAGCAAATGTTCGGCGTGATTACTTAAATGGTCATAACTTTTTTATTTATTAACCGATTAACATGAAATAAACACTAAATGTTAAATGAAGCTTACCACAATATATTTGTGAAAACCGCATCTAAATCGGATAAGCCGTTTCTGAGATTAGCGTGTTCAAACATACAGACAAACAGACAAACAGACAAAAATTTTTTTAACAACAGTTTTGGATTCGGGCACGATTAAATAATAACACCTGCTAATTTTTTTTTACATATTTCAATTGTACAGACACTACTTTTCTACAATTTTATTATATGTATTGATGATGATGATGATGATGATCACGGGTTAATAGATCAATTGTAGATAATTCGAGGTTCAGATTATAATATGTTCTATTGGGAAACAAATATGTTTTTATTATGTTTCAGAATATTGTAATATTGTTTACTCATAGAATTTGTATAACACAATACGATTGTCGGAATGATGGCAAACGGTTTATAATTAGCCGTACTAGTTTAATATTAAAACTAATGAGAGCGAAATGATCATAATAATAACACCTACACATGAAATAAGGTCGTATAGAAGTATATCGGGTAACTAAGACATAAATATTCTATAAAGGACCTTAAATATAATCTATCTTCCTGAAGCATTCTATTAAATAAGTTACAAGACGACGAAACAATTAACAAAAGTTACATAAGATAAACTCAATGTTATTCTCGGGTCTTTTAAAACTGTAGAATAAATTTTTGTGAAGTTTGCAACATACAAAATTATATTATATAGGTACTAGGAACGTATAATAATGAACATTTTGTTTGAAACCATTAAGTGTATAATATTGCTCCAATAATTTATACCAGTACATACAAATGTGCCGTATCGACAACCCTGTTAGTCATTCGAGAACATCGTCGCACGAACATACGAATTCGCCAATTCAGCCGTAACTAGGGAATGCAATCCCGATCCCGCGGGATCCCGATCTCGCGAGATCTCGTGTAATTTTTCGGGATCAATCCCGACGCATCATAAGACGAGATCCCGTTCGAGATTGACGGGATTGGGCGGCAGTGGTCAGCGACGCGAAAAAGTCCTTTTGCACGTATGTCCACGTCCACGAGCTTAGACAAATTAGAATCTACCATTAAAAAAGAAATGGATTTGTTTGAGTGTGGAGGAACAAGGGGGCGATTTTTGCAGTTTGCATATAATTGCTTCGCCACGCTGTTGCCAACTAGCGTTGAGACGGAGAGGGCATTCTCAGCAGCGGGGTACATTGCAACGGACATTAGATGCCGTTTAGCAGATGAAACTATTAATACCCTTTGTTTTTAAGGTGTCATTTTCAAAATCACTCTTTTTCCTAATTCCCTTGAAATAAGCTTATTGTTTTGATTACCTAATTGCGTTAATTTCCTTACAACCTGATTATTATTTAGTTGGTAAGATTAAAGAGTAAAGGTTTTTATTTTCTTTCGAGTAATATGTTATTTTAGTTAACCTCACTATCACAAACAAGCAGTTATTAGCTTTTTCAGTCATCTGAATTCAACATTTTTTTTTAAATTAGACGGGATCCCGAAAATTCCGGGATCCCGCGGGATTGATATTTCTAATCCCGCGGGATCCCGAATTTGCAATCTCGAGTCGGGATTGCATTCCCTAGCCGTAACACTCAGTACGCCGCTCACGCGACGCGTGCTCGTAAAAACCGATTAAGTCACACTTCCCAAAACATTCGTAGCCGTCGTACAATGTCTTTATTCGCAATATATTCACGGCTGGTTACGATGTTGAGCTCGCTGCGACGTGAGCGCGTGTCAAATGGCCCCTGGAGCCCCGCCCGGCCCTAGGCCCCCGGGCCCCCGGGCCCCGGTTCCGCTCGTCGTCTTAGCCTCTATTATAACTCGCATTCTCAGTCGACGCACGTGCGATGTGTACGACTGTACGGTGTCCAGCCGTGCGGAACACACCGGACTACTATTTTTCCCTTTTTTAAAGCACACAAAAAGTATTGACAGTGTGCGGTTTGAAATGGAAATGCAGTTTTTCAGTTATGCATTTTTGGTAGAGCAATTTTCGCACCTACAAATGTTCAAAATTCTGGCAATTTCAAACAATGTAGAGTTCATAATTTAGTTTATATTAAAAATAAAAATAATTCCCGTGAGCAAATTTTAATTATTATATGGAATTCAACTTCTTTTCAATTATTATAAATTAGAGCATACGATTGTCTATAAAATATTTAATTAATTTCTTTTATACTATGTTTTTTTTTTATTTTCTCAAGACATTACAACCATTGCCTCGCAAGTGAGCCACATTTCCTTAACGTCTCAGTCCCAAAAAGCCAACAAAATCAAACCTCATGGTCACACAGCAAGATTCGTAAGTCTCGATCTCACCCATGTAGCGGGGCTCAGTACTTATCATATTGTATTCACAACTGATATTATGAGCCGATGTATGCCGCTGCTTTTGATTGTTTGCTTCGGGAACAACGGTAAATTATTACAATTTACACATGATCTTAGTGTAAATGTGGTGTAATGTGGTTCTGTACTGGCTTTGAGCGTTGTAGAATATATTATTATGTACTAATATTGTAAATATTCATTCCTGATTCCATATTCTTTATGTATGTAAATTTATATAGCTACTGTAAAACATACAAAATATGAATAATTAAATAGACCTAATATAATAAAGTATTCACATTCTTTCAATTATAAATGATTTTACATACAGTTGCACTTTGAATATTGGTATAGAATTATTTATAGTTTAGAAAAAAAAAAACTAAAAACAAAATTTTAGTTAGCACCAAATAAAAAATAAACCACGCTCGTCCAACTCAAACAACGCGACAGTTATTTAAAATATTGCGCAGAAATTGGCAATCAAACTAAAATGTTCGCATTTTTATTGCGATTTGCGAGGCGTGGCTCAAATCGCGACAATTTTTATCTGGCGCAGCCCGCAGTTTGCACTGTTTTGTTGACAACTTGCTCAAAAGCGATACAACTTTTGCTTATTTTGTAGGTGTGCTTTTTTGGACGCCTTTATGAATTTAAATTTAGAATTTGCACACAACATTCACGCTTGTATCAACAGTTTGACATTTTTTTTTAGATAAATATGTATAAGTTGAAATATACAAAGGTTATTTTATGTTAAATAGGTCCGAATTCTCCATCAAAGAAGAAAAATGAAAAGGCCTTTAATAAGAGGTATAGGTACCTTGTACTTGAATTCTTAATTTAGTTACAGATTGAGCTTTTTGAAATGTCAAGGATTATATTTTATTCATTCAGTTCTGAATTTATTTATTTTTAGTATGTTCTTGATTATAAACGAGTAACAAATCGTATTATATTGTATAACAAGTTTACATTAGAACTAAAAATCTTTAAACCATTAAATCATAGTCCATTAATCAAATAATTTCCCATGAAATATTACTCCACTGCAGGTAGACTCCGGCGCGTCACCTGTCACGACCCTTGGCAAATAAAAAGTGACGGCAACTAAAGGGAAAGGCTTGTACCCTCCTGCAGCCCCTCGCTGGCCCAAATCAAACCTCTTACGATCTGACAACCTCTGTAAGTGGGATTATGTGGCAACTTTGTCGCGTTACATTAGTTTTATGACAAATGAAACAATAGACATTAATTGTTTATTTTACAATACTGTGGAAATAGATTTCTATGATACTTCTGTGCATACAACTTTCACGTAAATTCCAAAATATTACATAATGTAATATTTTCAAAAACTCAAACAAAAACATATTTGATTGTATATAAATATTAATGTAGACATGATAAAATAATCATAGGCTATGTAAATCCTGCTTTATGATATAACTCAAAATGTTTAATAATGTTCATCTAAATTTATATTTCCTCTGTAATAACAAGCTAGCAGCTAGCCCATATTTTACCCACGCAATGCTCGTCAATGGAATCATGCTTCCATAATTATTCAATTGAGAGAAATGTCAAAGGTTTTACAATCTCATCATTTGACTTATATACCGAATTATGTATTTCAAATCATCTTTTTGCTGTCGTATACTTTCCTCCTTTGTAATTCGTTAAAGCGCTGTCCAGAAAAAGATTGACATTCCCAAATCAACATGAGATCTCTTATCTCCTGAGTCAAATTAATACTTAAATATAATTCATTTGACGTACACTGTAGTTAACTAGTTAGTGGTCAGTGTATCTCCAATCTGTCTCATTCTGAATAGCAACTATCAGCCGCTGGTCGGACCGGCGCGTCTGACAGCTCTGATGTCCATTGTTATTCAAGAATGGATGCGAATGAGTTTGCAATTGCTTTCTAATTAATATTGTATTAGTTTCATTCGCTTCAAAGACGTTTTGTTGGTTTAAGAATCTTACTGAAGTTTAAATTATGATTATGAATTACCCTCTTACCTACGTCTGATGAAGCTTAGAGAGCTTAAATACAAGCGATAATAGTTAGAACGTATTTGGTGATAATCTATGTAATTTTGATATTTTTATGATAATAATATATTAATCTAAAACCATTACCTACCAATTTCTTGCACTTATTTTAAATATAAGTCAACAATGTTGTGACGTAATCAAAGAATTAATATCTCCGTTATTATATCATTATTTAATTGAAGCAAAACAATCGAACAACGAGAGCTCGCTGCACAATAAGTATTGGTTTATTTGAAAGTTTCCAATCGCGCTCGGCGAGTTTCTTTTAATTAAAACTCCTTTATATAAAGCTCTCGCTGTCACTCCAGACACTTAATTGTGCATCTGATCGAGAACATCGAGCTGTGCATTGTTACCCTTCACCGAAGTGGGGTAAAAATATCTCGCAGGTGTCAGTGGGTCAGGGCCGGCGGCGGAGACTCGCCGGCGCTCGCCCGCGGCCCGCCGCGATCTGCGGCGCTATGTGTTTAGCTTGCAGCGAGCTTCTCATGTGTTCCATTAGTGGTATAGATTACAGGTCCCTCTGTGGCACAGGGAATAAGTAATACGTAGAGATTGTTACTTTTGTTACGTGTAAGAAGTCGCTGGTACAGATGACAGGAGATGAGCAGGTTTCTTTGTAACTTTGATGGATACAAACCTGAATGAAACAATGATCTAACATTGAGTAAGATTATAAAGCTAGTATGGGAATGGGAAAGCAAAATTGAAAAATTTAATTTAGTTATACAAAGGGACTGTGTAGCAAATACGAAGAAAAGTAACTCTGATTTGCGTCTATTTTCGATCGCCAACAATGTAAAATACATTTCTATAAATATTTCATTTCGTTTTCTATTAAGAATTTTCAATCCAAACTCAAGAAGCATAAGAAAATTTCAGTCTAATAATTCTATCATTTCCAATGCGGGTAAATCATACAAACAGATTTTAATAATGTTACATGAAAACAGTCCACAATAAACCGTCGTTGCGATTGGTACCAAAACAAAGCAATTAGGTAATAAAAGCCATACTCAGAGGCAGCCAACATGTCGAGTCAATCGTTCGTTAAACTTATATGACGTCACATTTAGCGAATGCTCCACTAAATGGTTTACGAGGACTTTATTGTGGCTCTGTCGGTAACCGCCGAGTTATGGCTCAGCCTGTACTGTTACTGCTCCGCCGAGCGAACACGCCGCGAATACCAAATTTTGTAAGTAAATGAGACTTTGAGGGAGGAATTTTAAGTTCTATAGTACATTGATGTTATGGAGATATACTTGAGCGAACGATTATACAATGTGTAGATGTTTGGTTTTCCTTGTATACTGAGATTGTATGACTGTAGTATTCAAGTACTATTTATATGTAATAAATAATTACGTAATATATCTTACGTATAGAACTTCATCAAATAAGTAAAAAATTACATATTACTGTTTATTTTTTTTGAAATGGAACTTTAATTTTAATTACATTATTTATAATTTATTAAGTGCTCTCCATTCTACACATTTTTCACTCAAAATCATCATACAAAATAGTATGTGATTTTCTAAAAAATAATATCTCAGCTATTCTACTAAAAATACGAGGTACCTACTAGATACGAATATCTCTCACTTCAAGCTAATTTCATCTATTTCTGTTCGCAGTCCATAAAACAAATAAAACCTTCTTCAAATATGAGTTCAGTTTGAAAACTCAAATAAAAAGTATGCTTTGGAACTCAAATACAAACTTCTTAATGAGTAACTAGTTGTACCCAAGTTGTACCCATTCCCTTGCGTAATAAAAACAGATTCGAAAAAATAATAACAAATACACATACAGCAATTGACGGTGTCGTTATTTTTACAGCTGGCAATAACCGTAACGGGCAACACCGAATTGAAGACAATTAGCGCAGCTATCCGAGAGAACACAATATCACACGTTATGACGATATAAAAACTGCTGGTAACTTCTGGAAGACGTTAAGTGGGATACTCAATTATTTCATTTTGTTTAATGCTAAAATAGCTCTCCTCCCGCGACATCTAATTTTCATTCAAATCAGTACTGTGGTCTATTTCAATTATTTTATAGTTGGCGTATCTAATTTGCTTACTTCTCAGTTAGAAGAAGCTTAACACAATTTTTATCTAACAAGATAACATTTTCGTGGGACTTTCACGCTAAAAAAACAATTCCTTGACTTTCGCTATTGACAGTACCCAGCCATATTCGATAATAAAATAACATAAGCAGCAAATAAAAGTACCGTAAAAAGAAGCCACGAAGTAAACAATACACACCACTTACTTGTTTAAAAGGTTGTCAAACTTGAATAATGTAATATTTTTGTTATGGCTGTCTCAAAGCTAAAGCATCTTAGAATCAGTTTGGTAAGAGCAATTTCCTCGGAGTCAGAAACAAAGTTTCCCCAACAAATCTTAATATCGCAGCCTCCCTTGTCGCTTTGCCCTCCGCACCCCGTGCCCCTGGCCCCGCACCCCGCGCCCTGCTCCCCTCGCCCCTCGCCCACCGATACGAGTTTGCCGATGCTCCTAAATATCTATATTTGTATACGTAGTTAGAGTAAATGTTATAATTAACGCTATTAGTGCCGAAACTTGGCTAAACCTATTCAGATATTTCCTGAAACATAAGGAACATTAGTGCGAAGATTTATTTTATCAATACTTATGTTTATGGTTCTTTACAAAATTATATCTACAAATGAAATGTATATCTTTTAACGGACACAAATAATATCATTAATTAATCTACAAAAATAATTATATTTAGTCAACAAATTCATTAAGAAGTTTCTTCATATTTTTTATACAAGTATATTAAAATCTCTATTATTGCCACTCTAAGTTATTAGGAAGTAGGAAAGACGACTACAAAATAATGAAATGGGCGACATTTCTAAAAGAAAGAGACCCATGAACAAAATATTCACATATTCAAAACCACGCACTTGAATGCACGTGGGCAACATCTAGCATATTATAAAATTGATACATACCTAAATCAGTTGTCAGAGGTCCAGCTAGCCGTATATCAATGCTACATTGTGCCGTGAACTTGCTCCACAAACAATGCGGCGTCCACACAGCGCTCCTTTTGTCCGGCTGAGCGCTGACAGCAGAGCTACAACTTTCGGCATGCAGCTATGTGGCGATTTGTTTTTATTAACAACTCTGAGGTTTCAAACTGGCGTTGCAAAAAGTTGGTGTGCTATTCTTGCTTAAAAACTCTCACAAGTCGTGATAAGGCTGTGATAATAGAAAGAAGATAGACTTGCATGCAAAAATGTGTGATATTGTTATAATATAGAGGTACAATCTTAAAAAAATAATCTTTAAAATCAATTGAGTTTATAAAAATAATATCTTTATCTCTTTTTTATACAGATGATGTTGTTATCTTTATTTTTTAAGCCCATACTGAAATTTAAAGGTTAAAAAAAATCACTATGCTCTATTTTGTGTCCTACAAGTAGAAACGTTCTATTTTGTATCAGGTTATTATTAAAACGAAAGCTTTTCTAGTTTTGCACGTGGATTGGAGGTACCACGTACCACGGCAAACAAAAAGTTTCGTTCATAACATAAGTTGTGATAATAAGTGCGGCCCGGTTGGTTTGCGGATACGTTTCAATATACAACGAAAGTTCCGTCTG
The DNA here is from genome assembly GCA_907164665.1 of Colias nastes. Lineage (NCBI taxonomy): Eukaryota > Metazoa > Arthropoda > Insecta > Lepidoptera > Pieridae > Colias > Colias nastes. The sequence continues at coordinate 68,878 of CAJQZM010040371.1, read as the reverse complement.
TCTGCGAGTGACGCGCCTTGCCGCAAACCCGACGAGTTTCGCTAATTCAAATCCAGCCACCCGGTTAAACGATATTGTTACGACATTTTTTATTTGACGTGCTATAAAGATTCTTAAACTGATTCCGGAAAATAGCGTGTAATAAATTGGGGAGATAAAGCGATAGGTTTTTATTACATAGATATAAACAGTGGCCCGTTTTTATCCAAAAAATATTAAATGTTATGAAGAATTGTGTAGTAAACTTACGATTTCGCTAAGTAATCGTGTGAAGGGATTCTAATTAAACCATGAGCTCATAATGCTACGGCACACATCTTACACTCCAGATAATTAATAAAGTTTGAGTAAATATTAGCTCCAAAATTTAAGTTAAACCCGACTGCTGTCATCGCAAGAAAATTTCAAAATTCTAATTTAAACTTAATTGAGTTTGTTTTAAAATTATGCTAACAGTGGTTTGAGTAACATTATATTAAACGGTTCGTGGTTACGTTAAAATAACGATCCATTTAATAAGGAAGAATCATCTTATCGCACTAGTTATAAACTCACGAAACGCAGTATTTTGGTAACTAAACAAGAGCAAATAATTGGAACATACTCACTTTTCATAAATAACAAAACACATTCATGCCACCATAATTTTATTCCTGTTCACATATCACTCTGGAAACATGGAAATTATGACGTAACATACATTATTGAACGTTTAGATAATTCTCTTACATTACTATTATTTTTTTCAGATCCGTCGTGTCGTTTGAACCAGCACCAAATCTCCACGTATGGTCACAGCTCGCGGCTCCCGGACACCACTCGTTTCTCTACATTCTCGAAATAGCTCTCAATACAAAGTATGACAGTTTAATCAAAACCTTTTAAATAGCAAAAGTTTGAATTGAGCTCAAAAGTTATAATTCAATACGTGACCGTGTTTGTTAACTGGTTTGGAGTTTGTTTACAAAACGGTTCATAAACATTAAACATGTCATTATTTGTTATGATTAACTGGAGTTTATTTTATGAACATATTTATTTAATTTTTTTTTAATTGGATTAAAATGTTATGACATTTAATTTGTTTATTTTAAATATAATTAGTGCTTCTACAATTTATTTTGTAAGAAATCTTCTCGAATATTCTGATTGCAATGCATTTTGATTTTTCTTTAGTAAAATAAACAAATACAGAAACAGTCTTTAGAATAAATGTGTATCGACATTCTCAGTTCACAAGACTGCATGTTTTGCTTATTTCCCTCAGGATACTACAGCTTTGTATTTTGTATGTATTTTTACAGGTACTTTGTAGATATACAGATTTTATATTTTTTTGCATCAATGATTAAAATTAAGTAAATTAGTAAACATTCATAATATGTTTTTCGATATTTGCAATACTCAAGATCATCTCTTTGCCATTAATGTAGTGTATTATTTTTATTAATACTTGCAATTGTAAAGAGACGACAAATGCATGCTCAACATTCTACAGAGTTCAAAAAGACTACGAAATAACCTTTGTGCATAATATCATGTATGGTGAACCTTAATAACACAAACCAAAGGTTTTATAAAGACTTTAGATTCCCATTTTATTCAGAAGAGAGCCTGAAATCTCCCCTTTATTATGATTGCATTTACCGAGTGTGCACGTTTGATTAAACAGCCCATTTCGGGCGCAGTACATTACGTAGTCGGTTCAATTGCCACCAAAGTGCCCGCTTGTAACCCCGAAATGTAATTATTGCAGTGCCGCTAGCACGTAAATGGCTTAGCTGTGAATAGACGAATTACTGAAATTGGCGGTAAACACGATTTAAGACTATGTATGTACTACAGCTGGCCGAGTTCACTCGCTCTTCTGTTGCTTTTAAATAGTTCTAAGCTCTATTAGAAGGTATAAAAATTCTATTTACTTTATTTCTATTTCTTTCAACTTAAGTCTATGTCTTAAAGAATTAAGGTTTTAGGATTCAATATTAAAACTTACATTGAATAAAACTTCACTACAATTTGTCGATTTACAAAATTGTCATTTCTATATAGAGTTATGCTTTAAGCTCTATGCACAGAATAATAATTAATTAGCTGTTATGGGTTGTTTTGGTTTGGATGGTTTGTTTTTAATACGAAAACCTATTTGATTTAATTTTTAAATATTATGGTCAATTAAAAAAAATATAATAATTTATGACTGTTTCCCAAAAATCACATTTTATTTTTAACTAGAAAAAATTCTCGAAGTAAATTTCATAAATCATTCAGAGTTCTAAACACTGAATTATTATCAAACTTGTTAGTTAAATACCTTCAATATTTGAGTTTAATTATCTTCAGAACTTAATGACAAAGTGGGGAAAGTTTCTGTATCGGATCATTTGTTACAATTTACTTGATATCTAACTTGGATATTGTAAAATATCAAATTAAATACGTCATATTTATTTTATTTTATTACACTTTATTGTAATACAATCATTAACAAGAAACAATAAAAAGAAAATATATGATACTGGAAAGATGTAGTACAATTGGCGGCCTTATCACTAAGCAGTGATCTCTGCCAGGCAACCAAGTGGCAAAAAAGCGAAATATTTATTAATAATTTTTTTAATTGAATAAAATACGTCATATTTAAAGGAAGAAGCTATGAAATGTTTGACCAAAATATAAATTAAAATACAGCCGCTTGAACTTTGCACAGTAAGCCTCACAGTATTCGCTGGATTTCGTTTTTTAGTAATAAATCACAATCTATCTCGCCACTATAGTAAATATTTCTAAATATAGTTTTCGATAAATGATAATTAATGATCTAGATCAGTCAAGTAGTATTGGAACCCTACATTGAATATTGTTTGATCTTATAAAGATTTTGATTTCGTCGTGGCGTATTGGCGTGTTGTCGCGTGGTGTAGCGTGCTTTCGCGTGTTGTAGCGTGTTGTCGCGTGGTGTGGCGTGTTGTCGCGTGGTGTAGCGTCCTTTCGCGTGTTGTAGCGTGTTCTCGCGTGGTGTGGCGTGTTGCCGCGTGGTGTGGCGTAGTATTTAAACAATTTAAACAATTTATTTATTTGTTAACATGGCGGTGTGGTTACAAGCATTTGGAACTTCCCTTTTAAGTTACGTGACGTGTTGCCGCGTGATGTGGCGTGTTATCGTGTGGTGTGCCGTATTGTCGCGTGGTGTGAGGTGTTGTGGTGTGGTGCGGTCTTTTGTAGCGCGGTGTGGCGTGTTGTCGCGTGGTGCGGCGTGTTATCGAGTGGTGTAGCGTGTTATCGTGTAGGTTTAGCGTGGTGTTGCCTCTTGTGGTATCATGTGACATGTTGTGTGGTGTACTGAGTTCTGTGTGGTGCTCATAAAAAATAAATATTAAGTCTAGGGTACTTAATATTATTTTTGTTTGCCAATTAAAAATACTTTCATAAGAGTATCAAGAAGGGAATATATTTAGGTAGAATTGAAAGTATAATTCCGTTTGTATAATATACACTGGCTATATGTATGTGCACGGCAGCGAGGCTCAGAAGGCGCGGCGTGAGGACTGAAGTCCTCTCGAGTCATGTTTGTGCAGTGGAGGGCTCTAACTCGCAATAATATTCAATTTCTATGGAAACTCTAGGTATTCAGCATTAAACTACGTGTTTGCTTAGGTCACTCTTCAGCCGTTTTGTTCTCTAAGTCATTAGATTTTTTTTTAATAAACTACGACTAGCCAATGATTGTAGCTCACAAAAATAATAAAGAGAATATTAAGGTTAATAATTAATTGGAATGTAGTTTTTAGATATCGTCACACCCATGTTTATCGCTTTCGTAAATACTCATTTTTTCTATTCAAAACTATAAAAAATGCAAGTCCAGCTAAAGTTAGCATTCCTTAAAAAGTGAAGTTTGCGTGAACGAAATTCCATTTCTATACATCGGTTAGTGAAGAAATCCTTCAGCTATTCACAGGCAGCATGTCGGGTCGAGCCAAGTATCCATACATTAACCTGATTCGAGCGAGTTAGCGGTTCACCCAGCGTCACCCCACCGACGCCATACCCGCTCGCCTACGGGTGCGCCTCTTGGGCCCTCTTCACAATGGCCAGCGTTGGGCGAGTAGAGGCAATCACGACAGTGTAGAGGGCCTAAAATGTCTATGTTCGGCCGTAATGGCGGCAAACATCGACCATCATTTGTTAGGCCAACGCTACCCATTGTGAAAAGGGCCCTTTATGGTGCGTCTTGCCAATTGTTCGTCCCGTGCCAAGTGACGGGTGACAGATACACTTATACGAGGTTCCATATATTTTAATGCTGTCTCACTATCGGAAGTTTATGGAAAAGATCGGGAAGACGCGATATTATTATATCGATCTATTGATTTATATTTTAAAGCAAAGAAACACAAGAAAAATAAATTAAATAACTCTATAAAAATGTAATAGCTATGTTCAAATTCGTTTCGATTTATCATGGTTTTTCATTTGATCCTTCACGGTGGGAAGCCTTTAGGCACGCCGATTCCCGGTGAAACTTCAGCAATAAGCTATTCAAAGTACAAGTCAAAGAAAAAAGTTCTTCGAAACTAATTCTTTTTCAAAACTTCGACGTGTATTGAATCAATTTTACTGAATATTTTTTTAGTAAATGGCTTTGAATATTGCTACATAGATCGAAGTGTAACCGTGGGCGGAAAGTTAGGCATAGAAAAAGTTTTCGTTCAATGAGTGTTCATATTTTAAGTGTTTAGCTTCGTTTTATTCATCTAACAATAAAACATATAATAATAATGCTCGAATTAAGTTTCATTCAACGTGACTCAATACCGTAAAATGAAGGGTTTGAAGTTGTTGATTTCTTAAATTAACAAGCATAATATTCTCTTTATAAATTCCAAGTAAATTGTACAAGTTGCGACGGTCGAAATTACAAGTCGTTTAGTATTCCGCTCACGCTCCGCCCGCGCCCCGCCGCTCGCCGCTCGCCGCCGCTGTCCGCTCCACCATTCACCCAAAACTCTTCTAATTCTAATCAAATCTTATTGAGCGCTCATCAGCCGCTCTTGTCGAGAAATCTTTACTAAGATTTCAGTTGTTACTTCAATTAGGCAATCAGTATCTTATACATTACTGATTTTCAATATGATGTTTTATAATGAAATCGAGACGAGGAAGAAATTTCAATTGAGCTTAGAGATATCACTGACAGTCCAAGTTTTATTCAGCTGTTTAAATAAAGTTATTTTAAGCGAAAAATTCAGTATGAACATTGTGATTTTCCAAATGGCTGAGTTTTGTGGAAAAATGGAAAAAGTTGTTGCTACTTTTAATAGTTGTCGGCTTTCTAACGTTCAGTTAATTTATCCATGCAACTAAATATCGAAGTCTTTCCTTTTTGCTTGCGAGATGTAGATGCCATTGTGCCCTTTGTTCACATTTTAATTGTGTGGCACAATAATGGTATATTATCTTAAAAGTAATGATAAATAATGTTACTTAGGCTATAATAATAGATCGTACAACTCACTACAATTGTTATTTATCCAACAATAAACTATTTCATACCGTTTATAAATCAAAAGCAGCGTAAAATGGAGTAAGTAGAGGTATTCAAAGAGCGTTAAATATTTATTGGGCAAAACGTTTTCGCTTAAAACGGAGGTTAAACCTCCGTTTAAAGTGAAGCCAAAATCGCTGAGAGCTGAATAAAATGTTCGGTTATGATCCGCCGGCTCCGAGCTGCGCTCATTCATTGCAGCTCGAATTTGTGGCTCAATAGGGACGCCAAATATTCATTTAAATATTTTTTCTTCATTGGAAATAGCTTTTCTGAGATACAGTTTTACGTGGAACGCGACGAAATGGGAAGGAATATTATTTCTGGGAGCTCCGCTGAGTGAATTATCAATTTTTCAAAATTATTGGGCTATATTTTTGTTTTTCTTCTTTGAACTTTAGACGTAATCATTCAATGTGTTTTGAATAATTAAAAGCATAGTTGTTTCGAATTTAAAACAGCATAGAATATTTTTGAAAAGAAGATTAAGTGTTTATTATTCGTAAAATAACTTTAATTTGAGAAAAAATCTCATGCAAGGAATACGTAAAGCGTTGATTCAAAAACATGTACAAAAAGTGAAATATTGTTCTAAAGTTCCTACAAATGCTTATTTAGTGCTCCTCCGCAGCCCTAGGTTCAACAAACTTACCAAATGAAATTCGCGTCCGTTCTTCTTCAGTCGTTTGAAGCTTTGACGAATTGGAAATGTTGCTCACAAGTAATAACAGACGCTGTGTCGCTGTGTGACGCCCCGTGACGGCTTGCTTTGTTTTTCTTTTTACCGTCAAATGTATTGCTTTTTATTCGAAAATATGATATTAAGCACATAGTGTAGGCACAGTGTGCTACGTGCGTGCGGATTGCTTCGAGATTGATAGGAATAACCTTCTATGTTTCGAACAGATTTAACGTATGAATGTAATATTACTATATATACACACGAATACATACACGAATTCATTATTTAAGATAACTATAACTTTGGAAAATATCAACGTAAGTATATATTCCACATCGAGGACAGGAATTACATCCATAAAGATACAAAAATAAAAATATGCACATTTATAAGAATCACCATTTAAGATTAGGTACGTCATTTATTAGAAGTACATTAAAATATTTATTCTCCAATATAATTAAATAAGGCTGGGAAGTTAGAGGCTGTAATTTAATTTTGCACCTTCAGAATCATTATTATATCCAATTTCAGGTTTTCGCAATAATTTGAGAGACTCATAAACTTCGAGGAAATTCCAAGAATCTAAAATAGGATTGTAAATGACTTCTTATTATGGATATTTATTTAGGAAGTCATTTTCGAGTGAAAATTCGGAAAAGCTTTTATCAATTCATTATTTATTATCACCAAAAGTAATTTTGTCCGAAATTGACAATATCAGAGCTTATTTTAAATGGGTTTATTTGAGCCTTTATACTTATCAAAATAATGAATATTTTGTTAAAAGACTGTTATTGTATATGATGACCGAGTTTTATAAACACGTACAACGCCTGTTATGGGACACTAGTCTTTCCAAAGGTGATGGATATCTAGACATATTATCTACAACTATATATGAGTACCAAATATGTCCTATACTAAGTATTCATTTTTCTAAAGTAAAAGTTCAGAGCATGGAAATATAATTTCTATCTGTAAAAAAGTGTGAAACTTTTGTTTACACTCCGTGAAAATTTAAAATTGCAATTCAAATGTACGTACATTCAAAAATAGTTCTAAAGAGGCAGAAAAAATAATTAACTCTTGCGGATTTAACATAATTCAAGTGGTCTAAATAAATTTAAACTCTTGGCTTCACCAAAAAATGAATAAAGTGAAGTACAGATTCATTTCTGGCGCAAAGTGGCGAGTCTGACGCTCTCGTTATCACTCGCCACATCAGCATCTATTCACCTGCTTTCTTTTTATTTTAATTATAATATTAAATTAAAATTCTTTCCGTTTCATGCTAATACTGAAAGCGACGTATCCATAATTTATGAGGTGCTCTTGGCCAGTTGCACTCGATTCATAAGCGATATCTGCACGGAAACTGAACGAAGCCAGAATATATAAATAAAAATACATCATATTATAAATTCTTAATCGTTGAATAAATATGTTAGAAAATTTTCCTAAGGTTCTAAAGCGACAAAATTCCATACATTATCTTGTCAGTAGCACCCATGGTTACTCGAGTAGGTAAAGTAACCTTAGAAACATTTAGCCTTTCAAAATCCATCTTTGAAGCATATCGTGTACATGATGATATACGTATATTTTGTAACAAAGAGCGGGATATATGTAATATATATAATGGCTTGTGTTCTAACAAAAAATATTTGAGCTTTCAGTGACGCGGCTAATGTACTAGTCGTGTCGCGCCGCTTCGCACGCATTAGTTCGTCGGATAATACATGCCGACATTTGACACCTACACTATCCCATTTTTTGCGGATTAAAACTGAATCTAGAGTGTATATAGAGTTTAGCTTTTAGGGATTTTCATCATTAGGACTCGCTTTGTTGTCCTTTTTTTGTAAAATGATTTTTTATAATTAAAAAAAACACAATTTACTGAATTCCCAAAAAACGAAAAAAGACATTCAACTAACAATTGTGAACGTCAACAATGACAGTGAATACAAAAAACTGTAATAGCGTCCCAATTCCTTGCGAAGTTCGCGACGTGCTAAGAATGTCCTTATAAAGTTCTGGAGCGTCTTCAATTAAGTCTATTCGCCATTGTCGGCTCCGAGCTGATTAATGACAAACGGATGCGAGTCACTCCAAATTAATTAAAGCCCAAATATTACGCGTTCATTATCTGTTCCATTGTGTAAGTGTTGGATGGTTGGAGCTGTCCCTGGGCTTGGTGATCGGAAGATTATATTTGCATTGAAGTAATCTTCAATGTATGTAATAATTTACACTTAAAACGTAAATATTTGGGTTCGAATTGCTTATAAAGTTTTAATGCGGTTTATTTAAGGCTACACGTGAAAAAGTCAATTTGATACTTGGTATCATTTCTCATATAATTTAATTCATCATCTTTGAAATAATTTTTATAATTTGGTAAGGTTCTCGTAATGGAAAACACTGTATATCTGTTTTAAGTCATTACTTCTACCTTGTTATACACGGATCTCTTTTAAACATACGGTTACTGGCGGCAGTTTTTTATAGCATTGCATGAATAGGTTTTAGAGCTATCCTTCCTTGTTCATGATTTATTTCGCGCAATCCAACAAGCCGAGTATGAAATAGTGCCGTTTATTTATATTTCCCATTGACTTGGCGCGAAATAA
>CAJQZM010040371.1:39846-60002 GCA_907164665.1 Colias nastes | reverse complement strand
GCGCGAAATAACGCCATTTTTATGACTTTATCCCACCCTAACGTATTGCTTTTGTCACCTTGCAATCATTTTAATTTTGCACCGTTTTTCACCCGATTTGGTTATTTATTACTTTAAACGGTTTATGTTGTTAGTGCTCAGGTATTCGCTGGATTGTTTATAGAAATAATGTTTTTGTACAATTGTGAATGTTAAATGTGAAAGCGGAAAGGCATAATATATTAAATAAATATTTTTTTATGTTTCATAGGTAGAGAATACAAAAGAGATGATTGAAAAGTAAATAAGCGAATTGGGAAATTTCCCAGCTTAATCTATACTGAAAATATAAAGCTGAGTTTGTTTGATTGGATTTTTTATCTTTTGCTTATCTCTGGAATTATAGAATTTGAATTGAAGGGAGGTTATTTATAACATCACGCCACAATCATTATAAGTGAAGCAGCAAAGAAAGATATTCCATTTTGGAGTAGACAAAGTTGTGTGGGTCAGCTAGTTGGTAATCTTATATTGTAATATCTTCAAGAATGTTCTTTAATATTTTATTTATACAATATTTAGGCTTTATGTACGAAAATTCAAAATATAAATTACTTTCGTCCAAATGTTATATTATGTAGTTTTATATATGAGAGGAAATTACCTTTTTCAGAGCGGATGCCACACAAGTGATTTGTCGACCGGAACTCATAGAGCGTGGTCAATGTGAATGTCGCTCGCCGGGATTCCAGTGAATATTTTTGTACAATTTATAATATTCATATTATTCAAATATGTTTACGTAGTTACATATGGATGAAAATTATTTAATCAAATATTATTCTCTAGATAAAATGTTTTGTTGTAGATTGTGAGATGTGTAAATTTACTATGTTTTGTAAACATAATATGAAGAAAGAACAAAACATATTCAAGAAATACCTAAATAAATAATGTAATTGAAATGACTGACATTCCCCAAAAATATCATCAAGGTAGTTGAATCTAAAACAGATTAATCACGAGTCAGTGTAATATCCGACAGTTAGGGGAATGGCGTCACATTTTCCATCCTGGCTGGATGTGATCGCTGGCCGGCACACTACACACTACATACTACACACACCCATCAGGTTCAAATCATTAAAAGTATCAACTTTTAATGCTACATTGCTGCAGTTTGATGTTTTTCATACATAAGTCGTTCTTAACAATATTGTTATTTCTTAATAACGAAGAAATGAACTAAACATAAAAAGTTGTTCCTTCCCTGTTTGATTTTTGGCAAATCTATTATTCCTGTCTCAATCCGGTGATCAGTGAAACAAATTTTTAAAATGTATAAATATTGTTTTATAGAATATGTGTTATGTAATGAGTGAGTTGTAGAAAAAAATGTATTTTCATGGACACAGTATAATTTTTCTTGTCTATAATTCCATTTTCAGTTCACAAAACATCTTTTCCCGAACAATATGATCATTCAATTACAAACGAAACCCAATCTCGCGAACACCTGGTTTTAAATTTCATGAAAATTCAGTGAAAAATATTGGTATTTTTTATTTCTTTAAGCTGTGGCTGCGTGAATAAAACATGTTCCACCGATGCTGCTGTGTTTGTTTATTCAGCATTCCAACCGTTTTCTGGTACTAAATATATCGGAATTATTGACATTAACGTTGGATATAACATTAAGAAGGTATTATCTCAAACAGATTGATTAACATAGTTAAAATTATATAATTGAATGCATGCCGTGTGGCAATTTGTATGCGAATTAATAATTGATACTGTTCACTTCAAGCCAGTCTTATATTCATTCTTATCTTAGTATGTTTGATACTTATTACCACTACTATCTGTTTTATTTATTTTACTTAGATAATCTTTACGGTATTATATGCTGAAATAAAAGAAATATAAAACTTAACGCACAAATTGGATACACAAAGCAGGACTGACTGCATACACATGTCAACCCTCTACACACAAGTAAGTATATATACGAGAAAGTACATTTTTACTGACCGTCTCGCGTGTTACTTTAAAAATATTCTCTTCGCTCAGTACACAAACAAAATGCTTGTAAATCCGTGCTCAGTTTATAGTCTCGCTTCTGAATCTGACCCACTTTATATCTGTTAAACTGTAAACATTATTCTCTCGGTAATTATTTCATAGATACAGCTGAAATTGACTCTTTACAATCTGTAAAATGAACGTATTGTTTCGCTCGCTGTGTGTTTATCGCACAAAGAGCCAATCAATTGAAGGACGCAATGGAGAGTAACAATCATTCATTTTTAATTATTTTCAATAGGTTTGCTGGTAATGAAATACTCAATTATAAATATTATTGATTGTGAATAGATTTTAATTTGGAAGTTGTATTACGGTACGATGCAGTTTAGAAAACAATATAAATTTTGCTCCACCGTGCCAAGCATACATGGCATGGTTTACTGCAAAAATACATATATTAGATACATGTATATAAAAATATATAAAAAAATTAGATACATGTACAGTAATCCAAAAGTAATAATGCGCATAGAAATCTTCGTCACTGTTCGGCAACTGTCATATTCCCGGAGCGTCCGAAGATGATATCTATATAGAGTGGTTAAATGCATTTTCTTCATGCATAATTTAGTCAAATTATATGTTTTGTGCTAAAAGAGATTAATATGTATTTGTAAGTAACGATTTTGTTTCGATAATTCCTTGTAAGTAAATTAGCGAGTATAACCCCACGATTGCGAATATATCTTTGTTGGATTGATTTACTTGGAAAATTTTATAGTACTTTTAAAGTGTCTTACTGAAACTGGTGTAATGATGGAAGAAAAGAAGGTTAAATAACACAAAATTTATATTGTATAAAATATGGTTTTCAAACACAGGTTTATATATTTAAACCATATAAATCTAATCATTAAAATCTCAGTTCAAAAGTATTTACAGTGATCATTCTTCAATATTATGACAATTACAAAAAAATAAAAATAAAAACAATCAAAATCAGGGATTATCTTTATTTCTGACATTTTACGTACATCGGAACTTTCATTATGCTCTTCTTCATTTTCACTTTCCCTACTGCCATCACCTGTGTAAATCATTTCATCGATTAATTCAATTCACCTTTAAAAACAAAACCAAGAGGCAAGAGGGGTATGTAATAGCAGCTCTATATAATTCAACACAGAGAGAACACGTGCAATCACCACCAATATATTTTAAAGACGACTGACGTATTTTTGAGTTTTTTGACTGACAGGATACCGTCACCTACCGCCCGATTTGTTTTTGATTGTGTATGACCGTGAATTGACTTCTATTTCTTTTGAACAAGGTGTAAAATGCAAGTGCGTTGTTTAGGGCTCTTACGATTCAATGATTCGAGTGTCTTCGGAAATACGACAATTAGCGAAGATTTGCATGCGCATTATTACTTTTGGATTACTGTACATACTTAACTGGATTCACAACTATGTTTTATTTAGTTAATAACAATAAAGCTACGAAATAACCAGAAGACAATATATATAATTGGTAACAAGATCAGATAGGCGGACTGTTCACGTTGATGACGTCATCCGGATCCGATCCGATCACGATAGGGGTCGTTACGACCACGTTCGTTCATTTACTGACACATTACATTACTGAACTAATTAACAAGTCTGAAATAAATTGAAATAACGTAGCCATTTATGCTTACATTGAAAATATTTATGGAATACTTTATATTTATATTTTCATATGAAAAATAATTCGTATGTGGTGTTTTATAGTAGGTATATTTATGAATGCATTTTATTACATTTACATTTATCGTTACATTTTATTTATCTTTCTCTCGCTATTTATTGTATTGAACAAATTATTTGTAACAAATATAAACAGGTAGTACAAAAGGCTTGATTTTTACGAACAAAATAGCCCCAGTATTTTATTTAAGATAGTCCACTGCTTTGCGGTCTCTGTGGCGTTTGCAAGAGATAAATAAAATGTTAAATGTACCAGATTCCAAGAACAATACAATATATCCTCGGTACCAACTACCGAGTAAACCGCCTCAGTTTGACGAAAATACTTTTATCTATCTCTCCTTATAAACTCGATCCCACATTTACTCGGGGGAATTTCTAAAAGCAGTCTACAGAAGGCGCCGCACACGCGAGCGGATAAAGCGGTAATACTTGCTAGTCTAGTCTTGCTAGTAAATATAGATAAAGATTTAGAGATCAAAACTTAAATTATCTTTTTGTTAATATCTTCTCACTATAATGAAAATAGGATAATGTATGCAACTAAATTTCGCTGTAAACAGAAGAACTATAGTTTTAGAGCTTCTAGTTTTCAGGAAGTGGCATCGTCGCATGCACTATAAGATAATCCCGTTTACCCATTTTAGTTTGGAAACTAATATATACCACATTATCTGTTGAAATTGTCATTTTAATATATAAACCGTGAATGTATATTAACATAATCAAACGCGGTAGGATTATATTAAACCTCATTCGATTGAAAGCGGTCTCGACTGGATTTATGAAGCGAATCGAGTTGGGTACACAGTTGCTCCTAACCGGCGGGATCCTCTGCAGCGATCGGGGAAAATGTAATTTATAACTAAACCGACCAACATGATGTAATTACTTAATAGTGACACGTAACGAACTATAAATTATAATTTATTCATGAATAGTTAAGCGTGCTATCAAATTTTTATGTATATGTTAGTTTATGATTCTGTGTTTTTCGTTATTTACCAGTTACAAAAATATAAATGAAACCAAACTAACTGTTTTTTTCCTTCAATTAATTAAACGATATTCAGTTATATCTCTTGCTACATACGTGTTAAAATAAATATATAGCTGTTTTATACGTAAAGTAAAGCTTCATGTCTAACGTGCCTTATCGTCGTGTATCCGGTTTATTTGCCTACTGTGTATTGTTTGTACCATTGTGCACAGCGCTGGCCGCCGGGGCCGCCGGGGTCTGGGACCAAACGCCCCAACCGGGCATTGTGCGGGCCACGGGGCGCGAGGTGTCCGACCGATGCTCACCTTTCATATTTGAGCGGAACAATTATTGTATTGTGCGCCAGTTTTTGTAGATCATGTTTTGCGGTTCTTTGAATTGGCTTATTTTTAAAGGAAATAAAATTAATATTACTTTAAAATTATATGATTTAAATAATAATAATTAATAATGTAAATGGAATATTAAGTAGAAATTATGTATGATCAGATATGAAAGATAGTTGAGAAGTTGTAAATTTCGCATATCTATGACTTATGTATAGAAAGATGTGGTAGAATGCTAATATTTTTTATGATATGTACATTACAAAAACAAAACACGCGTCCCTACTTATTTTTATAGTCACGTTTCAAGAACACAATATACAACCAAAACACCAGACAATACTATACAAACCAAAAACAATTAAGATTGCAACATTCGAAAATTTGAAATGCAATCTCACTGCGGTTCCACTGGTACCTAATTATCTCCATTTGACATTATCTCGTACATTAACTTACTGACTGGATTTTGGTATAACAATTTCTTATTCACACGAGACACACTATATGGGTAGTGGTCAGACGAGTGTACTCAGCAGTTTATAGCAGTATGAAAAGCAGCGGCGCTTGCAGCGAATAGATGTAATTTAGCGTTTTAAAATGTATTCTATCTATTTTATGACCTTTTTAAAAATAAAGTATAAGTAAACGGTTAGGAGGAGTCAAATGCGAAAGTAAATTGAAAATGTAAGAAAGTTTCAAGTAAGGTTTAGATACTAAAAACAAAATTAATATCGTACAATATCTTCATTAATTTATAAATTGAGAGTTGAATGTCCTATCCCATTATTCCTATTTCAATGTCTCGAGGTTTTTTTTATTTTAATACAATAAACAATGATTCCCGACCAAAGATAGCGAAAGTAATTGAGAACTACGAGCTACGGGCTACGGCGTAGCGCTACGGCCACCTCGTAGTCGTAGGTCGAAACAAGTTCTGTTATTTACAGCTGCCCGTAGCTAGACAAGGCGCTACAATTGGCACCACCTGGGACCGCAACTTTTCTTCCCAGCGAAGTATTGTGGTCAGGAACTAGCTCTAACGGCTCTGCGGCTCACTGATTAAACCGATACAAGAAATTACGTTCCAACTCTATTTGGGAACTCGCTTTAATGCTGACCGCGGAATTAGAACCTTATTTTGTGGATTTTACTTCTTACATTAAATGAGGCAAAGTGAAATAATAGATAAAAGCGTAATTTGATTTTATCTGTGAATGTGCGTCACAATCATTTCTTGTCATTTTGCACTTTACAGTTTGGAAAGTTTGCGATCTTTAATTATGTGAAAAAAAGGATTTTTAAAATACTTTTTATGATTTCCCTATTTAATTGGCATTACAAGGAAAATAAATAAATAAAAGCTTGACGTCACCAACGTATTAAGTCTATTAACACACCACCTCAAAGCGCTGGTAAAACTTTAATGATGCAACATTATTAAGTAAATTTTCTTTAAGTTATTCGTTGAGAGCAAACAAAGCAGGTCACGGCGAGCAAGCGTCGCGAACACAGCCTTAAACTTAATTAGGGAACGGACGTTGGAAATTGTTTGGATGATAAACAGTCTGCTTAGCTGCTCTGCGGCGCTCGCTTAAATAATATACACAATTATATTACGTTTTTAATATAAGCCACTAATATTATGAACGTTGAAATTAGTGTGGGAATAAATGCTTGTTACTTTGTTTGTTACTCAAAAAAATATTGAACGGATAATATAGTACTTGACAATACAGCAGCTTATGTCTGTGCTTATGTACCAAAAATAGCACATAAACTATAGAAATACTTATTTTGTCAACGGCTGAACTCGCGTGGTATATCTAGTGTAATATTAATAATCGGAGCGTGTCGACCTTGGACCTATTTTCATCTGTAAAAAGGCACGTGTATGATTCCTTTGAATGTTTATGATTCAATTTGGATTCAATATTATATTATTGCGGGACATCCGCGATAAAGGTGACAGCCAGGTATTGACGTATTTTGAAATTTGTCTTGATAGTCCATTGAAATGTTACATTTTTTAGGCCTAACCTTGTACATTGCGTTTTTAGAGGACGCAATTTTTTTGACCTGTAGAGAGGGTCAGTGTGAAGCTAAAACCAAGATTGTGGGGTCGCCACCCTTGTCCAAGCTTGATCACACCAAAAGTACCTATTCTTTCAAAAAATTATTCAATGTACAGTTTTGACGGTCCTACGATTTCATTATATTATAGAAGATAAATCTAATTTTTAGCATCTTCTGTATATAAATACACAAAATCTGTTTACAAATTCACTGAAAATCCTGGCATTATTGTTAGCTACAGACCCCCCCTCCCCCCGCCCGCAGCGCGCCTCACCCCCGCGCCCTTCCTACCGATATTACACATATATTTCATCATTTACAGGAAGCGCTCTTTCATCTTTTTTGTAGCTTATAAACATTTTTATGAGCACGAAAATACGTTTTTCTCCGCTTGTTTTCTTTGCGATCGTGCTCTTGACCTTGGCGGTTATCGAGTGACTTCAGCAATTTATTTCTTAATAATACACTTTTCTTGGTTACCGTTACTCGTGAATATTGCTAATAAATGTTCTATTCTACGCACGTGTAAGAATGGAACAGTTGTTTTCTTCTTTGAATGCTTTTAAAAACAAACTTATTTTTAACATGTTTTATCATTTTTTATGGAACAGACTGATAGCTGTTTACATTAATATTTCAAATACATTTTCCCCTTTTAATATTTAATTACACGGGCAGTTATATAATTTTCTATTAATTATTTAATGGCATGCTTACGGGAGGAAATATACATATGAAAGCTATGTCGTCTAATGGTAAAGGAAAACTAATAAATATTTGGTTGCACGTGTGCCCAAATATATAAAAAAGGTAGGTAATTTAGTTATGGGTACGTGTTTTCGGTCTCCGCGCTGACCGTTTGCAGGGATAATGTAGGGTAAAAATATTTCCACTGTAGTTTCTGTATTTTGTCCCCGTATGGATAATATCCATATGAATGTTATCTAATTTATATGGAAGGAATTCAGACAGCCACATATACCAGATTCTTTTTCCATTTTAGAAAAACAAACAGATGTTGACATCAGAAACAGGCAGTCAACTTTACAACGTACTTACAACCTAACCAAATTATGGTATGTAGTGCATCATTCACTAAAACTACACATACACTTAAGTAGCGATAAAAGCGGAAGTCTTACATTATTTATTCCCGCAGAGGCACGAGCGTAAAAGGTTCCAGAGTCCCGGAGGAGCCGCCTGCGAACCAACAC
Organism: Colias nastes; assembly: GCA_907164665.1. Taxonomy (NCBI): domain Eukaryota; kingdom Metazoa; phylum Arthropoda; class Insecta; order Lepidoptera; family Pieridae; genus Colias; species Colias nastes. Next base: position 51,631 of record CAJQZM010040371.1, on the reverse strand, counting down.
GCGCTTTGCTTGTTAACCTGATGCATTCTGAATAGAGACATAATAAGATAGTATTCTTCGTTAAAAGTGAAATAAAGGAACTAGGGCTATAATAAGTTGAAAGTATTAAACGCTGAAAATTACTGTACTGTTTTTACAGAAATGGTATATTAAGATGGATCGAAGTGTTTTAACTAATAAAAATAATATTAACAGGATAAAATCATCTTACATAAACAATTAATTTAAATCACCGACAGCCTTGATTGTTCCTGACAACAATACCTCTACACATGTATATTTGTACAATACAACTCGCAAACATAAGTCGCACTCCATTACCGCTTTGTGCGCTCGCAGTAGTCGCGATCGAACTCGCTCGCTAAATATTGCAAACAAACTAATGAACACGTCGTCCGACTGACTTCTTACGGAGCCAGTTAACTGCGCTTTAGCTATTCAAACGGTTTTGTATCGCGTGTGGCCACAACTGCGGACTCAACTCGCGAACGAACGGTATTAACTTGCTCGCTATAAAATGTTTTGATACAAATAAAATAGCAAAGAACTAAAAATTATACTAACAAAGAAACGTGAAATTGTACTAGTATGTTTTACGGTATCTTATATTCGTTCAAAATTATTTTAAATGGTTAACCACGAACATTCATAGAGTCATAAGACAAATTCAGCTTAAGCGCAGATAAAATTCATTTTATTGTAATTTGTTTTTGTAATTTATTTTAATGTATTTTTATAGTTTTAAGTTATTATCTTGTCTAACTAGACTTATTAACAAATTAGACGCATGGTTAAACAACCAATTTGACGTAAAAAGAAGGCTGTCACATACGGTGCCAAAAGAAGGTCGCAGCGCAGGTGTGGCCACACATAACAGCAGTTAGTAACAATACTATCGTATCCAATTCATTATCGTGAATAATTAAGCAGCTCCTACGTAACGTCGCTCGAATAAAAGCTTATCGCCTTGCGCCTTGTAACTTACTTCGCTATTTAAACAAAGCTTCCACGATCACATGTTTTACAAAAAGCTTCTCTCTATTTTATTTTTCTTACAATTACTTTAACAATTCTATTTTTCTAAACAAATATGATTAAATTTGTATCAAGCTTTCTTTGAGGTAAGAACTGTGAAGATACAATTTTCTTTTAATTTATTATGTTTGCTTTGAATTCTTTGTCTTTGTGTAGAATAGAGTAAATTTTATATTTATACAAATCTTACAGAATGTGTAGTTTATTTCATACTATATAACAAATTTTATTGATAAAATCGTTTACGTATAAGTATTTTTGGCGAAATAAGGATTAATTCCTTTATAAAACGTGATAAGATGTCTTGTAAGGTTCCACATATTTTCAAGTGTGTAAACACGAGTATTTGTTTGATATAAACATCTCCACTGTAAAGCGTATGCCACGAGTAGCTTGTACCTCGTGAGGAGCGACGGTAAATAATATAGAGCCCCCGTTTGACTGGCTCTATTTCCTGCGAGTGCCGCGTCTGTGTGATGCTTAGTGCTTACGTCTTGACTGACGATGTATGTTATACTAGTGTTGTACATTGTCTACAATTTAGGGAATTTGTTTAGGGGACTTAACAATGGTCTCAAATTTATATTATACGAAGTATATAGCACAGCAAAATTATCACAGAAACTGTACAGGTAATAAATCGTGAAGAAGTTGTGATACGATTTTATCATTTTTACTAGGAATTGGTAATCATTATGGCTATAAATTTTAGACAATATTTTAGCCTAGTCACATTATTGATTTTTCTCTCAATAAAATATCAGTCAAAAGTATCACAATTGCAATATTCGACATAATAAAGAATGGTTTTACAGAGAACTCTACCAGAGGTTACAAATAGTACTATGCCCTATTGTATTGCATTGTTTACGTGGCCGTGGGTAGACGTCGTAATAGAATATTAAGTATTAACGCAGCGGGAGGGGGTGAGCTCGCGGGGTAGGGAGGGGCGGTTCCCAAAACAAACAATCCCAGTTTAATATTGTACAAAGTTTTCAACTAGTAACTCAATTATCTCGCTATAGACCTAACTTGCGTTTACATTTTAGTACGCATTAAAGTCGTCGCAAATTTAAAGTTTAATATTAGTTGCGCACTCATTAAGGATCTCTAGTATTTAAAAGTTTATAAAAGTTGTTGTGTTTGTATGAAGTTATATTTATAACTGCCTCGTTGGTCAGTAAATACGCGTAGCACTTTGAATTTTACGCTCCAAAACTCGCTCCGACGCTCGTGTTATTATCAATAAATTATTTTCTTTACTTGCGGTTTGAATTTATAATTATATCAGGTTATTTTTTTAGGTTAGGGTTTGTTTCTGTCGTATGCAAGCTAAATCTTGATCTTTTTTCAAAATGTAATAAATTTATTCATAATTTTTTGTTAACAAAATCCAGCGATGCGTAGCGTAGCGATGGATTATTTACCAACGGAGTTGATTGATAATTAAGCATAATAAATAATATTAAACTAATAATATGATGAAAAATAATTTACAAAAAATATAAAGTTTAAGTTTTTTCTTTTCAGAAAAATTGAAAAAATAGTACATTAAACATCGTCCACTTAGCGAGCATTACGGGCTGGCATAACAAATGAAAGAGAAACACAAAACGTAATATAATATAAGTGGATCGAGTAAAGTTCAGCACAATACGGAGAGCTTTATTGTTGGCGCGAGTGGGGGGAGGGGGGGAGCATTGTGAGCAACAATACCCGCGTGTAATGACTAGTTTAGCGGTCCGTCAACAGCGCCGGCTAATGGTTCTATGATTTTGACACTAGCCTCTACCTCTGACTTCGCTTGTATAACATTTGATTTAGTCCATTATAGCTGCTTGACGCTTAAGTCTATCTTCGCTTGACTAATGCTTTAAAGCTATGAGCTGTAACTTCGTATTTACGTAGCTTCCAGTTGTGATGAAATATAATTTACCATTTCTGCAGGTCTAAACTTTGCTTGTGTGCTATTTAAGACTGTAACTTGGCTTGAATATGCTATTATTTGATATAATATAATAACTATAGAACAAATTATTCGTCAAGGTTTATAGAACGTTATAACTAATATAAAGTTCCATAAAATTTAATATATCTGGACAGTAATTATTTTTGAAGAAATTTGCTACCATTTAAATACTTTTTTCATAAGTCTTTGTAGTAAGACAACTTAAAACAATTGAAATAAATTAAAATAATGCCAGATGCACGCTTAAAAGTAATAGTCACAATACTTGTTCCAGTAAACTTCCCGCTAAAGGACACAAAGCAGATATTATTTTAATGCAACTCGCGAATGTGACTAAAAGTCACGTATTTCAAACGTAGCTTCGTAGCATTATATCACACTGTTATAGAACCTAGAGTTTTAAACAAACTTATTTCCTTAATCATTAAATGGTAGAAAATACATATCTTTCGTAAAAAAGCCTAATATTCAGATTATTTTTCAATCAATTCTTCTTAGAAAATATTTATTATTATTATCTAATATTAATATTTGTATTAATTATTATCCAAGAGTTTTCTTCCAAACGGCTCTAACGAATATCAGCTGTATTTATGAAAATTCGAAATTTCGGTAGAGTAGACGTCATGTGGGTAAGTACTTTTATTTTAAAACAAGTTTAAAACATATTGCACTAATCGTTCTATAATATCAATATAATAGCTACATATTCCAACAATTATTATAATATGTAGTTGTATAAATATTAGAGTTCCTAGGAGCGGCAAACAAACAGGCAATTCATACAAGTTGTAGCGGAACGTTCACAGTCTGTAGCGAGGTGCGGAGGGACGGAGGGACGGACAAACAACACGGCTAATTTATATTGCGTTACGTGCTCCAGACTTCTTGTGTATTTTTGTTGTTGCTGTAGTAATATACCTAAATTTAATTCTTGTTAGAGTGCTGGTTACATAGAGCATTTTGTTATTTAAGAAACTCTTCGGAATTAGAAATACAACTAGTATATTTTTATACAACAAAATTATTTATATCCGCCGTACAAATTATAATTAGCTTGATTTTAGCATTACACTATTCAACAAAAAATATTTGTAGTAGGTACATAGAAGTAATAAATAAAAGGAGCTTTCCTTTGTCGTTAAGTATAATTGATGTTTTTTTTTCATTTAATCTGAAAATATACACAATATTCAGCAATCAACAACAGCTTAGAATAATATTACTTAGTATAATTTTTCCTACATGTCACAATCACATGTTTCTAGACAGAAACATAACTATATAAGACTAGATTTTCGCCCGCGTTTTCAAAGGAAAACCTGTATAGTTCCCGTTTCCGTGGGATTTTCGGGATAAAACCTATCCTATGTGTTAATCCAAGTTACCTTCTATATGTGTGCTAAATTTCATTGTAATCGGTTCAGTAGTATTTGTGTGAAAGAGTAACAAACACACGTGTGTGTGTTTGTTACTCTTGTGTGTGTACACATCCTCACAAACTTTCGCATTTATAATATTATAGTAGGGACTATACTAAAGCCAACACAGAACACCGTCGCATTTGTCTTAATAGCATTTGCAATGAATATTGTAGGCTTTGTCCGCTCACACGCTCTCAACGCGACGAACATTCCTACAAAGCTGCCTCCTTTGTTTGTTTTATAAAAAATATAAAGCAGACGCTTTCACTCAGTTGTTTTTATAATCTATTTAAAGAGGTGTTAACTTGTGATATAGCTTTGAAAACTTAACAAGCATTCACATACAGTCATCCATATAATTATAAGCAAATAAATAAGAATAAAGGAAGGAAGCAAAGTTTAAAAACAAAACAAACAAATAGAATATTATAATAACATGCAAAATTATAAAACGCGTAGATTATACGTGTACGGAATATATTTTATAATTTATAACTCGTGGGATTTGGCACGTGCTGTGGGAAGCTGCTCCGTTTCACCAAACTATTCATTCAAAACTATAATGTTATAATATCATACAAATTGTCTCTATGTTGCCTGATTTAATTTAAATAACATTATTCGGACGGTATATTGTCGAAATTTGATAAATCATTTTGTATATTTTGTTGAAGTAGAGATTAAAGTGTATTTATATCAATATACAAGTAACTTTGGGAAACGTTATGTGATAATATTATACTCCAGTCAGTCTAGACATTCAATTCACAATAATTCCAAAAGTTTTCAAACTTCGGTCAAGTGAATGGTTCATTGGGACGACAATAAATCCCATTTTGCAACCTTGTCCGCAGTCCGGAACTGCAATTAAATTATTTTTTGCTGTATGGTCCTGAAAAAAATTCCAAAAGTTCTGCAAACTTGGGGAAGTTTTCGATATAATATTTCATATCACGTATTAAATTTGCAACCAATCTAAGTGTACGGAACATCTTTTAATATTGAATATTAATGTTTTTTTTTTTTATTAAACTGAATGAGGTTGAAAATTTGTAAATGCACCAGAATAGATGTTTTCGAAGTTTGCAACCAAGTTCCAAAACTTTTGTAATTATTCCGAGACCACCTTACTCGAAAAAATGACGACGAATTAAAAATAATTATAAATAAACATGTTCCGGTCAACGAAAAAGGTTGCAAATTTATACAACCGTTCGGTATATGTTTCCGATATCTGCGTTAAGTTTGCAGAACTTTTGGAATTTTTTTCACGACCATACAGCAAAAAATAATTTAATTGCAATTTTAACAATGTTCCGTACACTTAGATTGATTGCAAATTTAATACGTGATATGAAATATTATATCGAAAACTTCCCCAAGTTTGCAGAACTTTTGGAATTTTTTTCACGACCATACAGTAAAAAAATAATTTAATTGCAATTTTAACAATGTTCCGGACTGCGGACAAGGTTGCAAAATGAGATTTATTGTCGTCCCAATGTACCATTCACTTGACCGAAGTTTGAAAACTTTTGGAATTATTGTTAAATTCTCGATTTTCAATGTCGATTCTGACTGATCTATTATGTCAATTATAAACTTAAGTTTCAAAATAATAAATACCAAGGAATTGTGCGGTAACTGTCAATAATATTATGATTGATTTACTTTATGCAATAATATAATGTCATCTATAATAGCAATAATATAATGAAATAATATAATGTCATCTATAATAGCTAATGCTATTATAGATGACATTATATTATTCAATTGACAGAGGTAATCCTCTGTCAATTGAATTAAATTATTCAAATTACAATAATTAAAAAAGAAAAATGGATACTTGAGCTACGTTACGTTATTTATTGAAGTATGCAAAAAAGCTTAGATCTTAGCTTAAAGATAAAACAAAAGATGTTTTTTTTTGATTCTTGAAATAAATCAACGTCCTATTGTGGTAACCAAATTTCAATAAATAACACGTTGTTCGCTGGCTCCGAGCGACATGTCGGGCTTTTGGCAAATTTACAAGATTTGCAAAACAACTGATTTCATTTTAATTGTAACGATGTAAGCTTTCTGTAAATGTGTTCTTAAATAATGTCTCAGCTGTAAAGAAATGTGAAAAAATTAAATTTATTTTATAACTAATTTATTAATTTAATTTAATAAATTATAAAAAAAATCTTATTTGCGAATGCGAAGAAACTGTTTTACTACTAATAGTATTCGTGAAAATTTTCAAAATTACAATATGTTTATAGATAATTTACCTCATTACTCATACAAATCTAGGTACTCTTAAAACTAGATTACAAACTAACAAATGAAACAAAGGTCAACTTGCAACAATTAGCTTCAACCTTGACATCGTCAGTCAACAATCAACATTATCAATCTCCCTTCGTCACTCAAATCGAAACAACGTACTACATAACACTCGCCCATAATAACTGCACGTGACAAATGTTCCCATGCGTGCCCCCCCTCCCCCGTCCCCCGTGACACTCCCCCCTCCCCCCACCCCCGCTGACCACGATTTGTCCCAAACCGATGCCCGTCACGCGTGTACAGTATAATGTCCCTTCGAGCCTCGGGGATCGCGTTATGAGATTTGTGAATTGCCTTTTGTTTTTCGAAATTGAGAGTGTATCTCATGCCTTTGATAACATGTGGCTTTGGGCGGATTTGGAATTCTGATTGAGTTTTTATTGTAACGTTATTGTTGAAATTATTGGTTATTCCTATAGGGATGTTTATATTAACATTGTATATTTTATGAGATTTTGATGGACGAAAAAACATAAATAAAATTATTGAGTTATTAAAATTGCACACCTACTAAAACTCGCATATTTTTGTGTGCCTATTTTGAACATGCATAATAATTAATATATTATTGCACTTTTACTCGACACCTATCTACTACTTGTTATCTATTTCTAGTCGCTTAAAAATAAGTATAAAAGTAATAAACGTTAACATTAATATAAAAGAGGCGAATAAAATAAAGGTTTTTCATAAATAAGTGAAGAGTTCTCGGCCAGGACGAGTGGAGTGTCCTCGCTTACACTTGTGTATTCATATTATATTATGAGCATTGAATACGCGCCCTTTTCATTTGCTATCGTCAACTATTTCCATCTGCTTATTACATGTAAATATACACATATATTTCGAAAGAATAATTTAATTAAAATTTGCTAATTTAAAATGCTATTTTATTGCTATGTAGAAAACTTATGTAATTTAATAATTTTTGTAGAGATACAGATTATTTTTGTTAAGAAATATTCTAGGTGAGTTTCATGCTTAACTATCTGGCAGCGTAGAAATTAGCTTATTCAGTTTTAAAAAAGAAATTCTAAACTTTGTTGCGTATGGCAACGATAGATTTATTTCCTGCTTTACATCAGTACTTCAATCGAAACTAAACCATTTACCAATACACCAAAACAGTGCTTTTATTTGAGGTGAACATTTGAAGAGTGCCAACATTCAGAACATTTGAGGAACAGCAATTGATAAACAAGTTCCACAACACCAAAGCACTCATAGTTCGCAATCAGGCGCCGGCAGTGTCCGAGTGTCTAGTGTCGAGTGTCGAGTGTCTAATCAATGGAGTTGCTGAGAGCTCGCTCCACCAATCATTTGGAGAGATCTTCACACTTGCCTCTAGTTTTAGACGACGCTATTGATCTGTCGTCGCACTGAGTGGTTGAGATGCGTTCAGGAGGCTTTCGTTGTAGCTGTGCGGTTAGCTAGGTGTGAGGATGCAGCATGTTCAAACAGAATTTTCGTTGTAAAGTGATACATTGGGATATATTTTATAGGGTTTCAGTTTATATTATGTGTACATTTAGTGCAAAAAATTTTTCTTTGTGCTTGTACTTACATTTTTTTTGTATAATATATTAAATGGTATTGGTTTTTACCTATCTTAAAATTTGTTCGACACTAACACCTTAAAACCTTATCAGAAAATGCGAAGCTGAAACACATAAAGGTATAAAAAATAGAATAACTTTGCACAAGATTTCATTCCATAACTCTTTAAACAATACGCATGGTGTAATTACGGCAACCACTCTTTCCAGTTCTTCAGTAATATTCTTCGGAAAGCTCGTTTAAAGTTTAAAAGATTTTGCCATCAAAAGCGAGCGTCATTAATAGCTTTCGGTAGACAGTTTGAAAAAAGGGGAAAAAGACAAGGATCTGAGATCTTTATCGCGGGGCTCATTAGCAGACCGCCGACCTTATTGCCCATTTAAATACTTTAAGGATTAAATAAATTACGAGGTTACACTAAATATGAATTATATTGTCTGAAGTTAGCTAGGCAAGATCTATTACTTCATGCTGTATAATATAAATTTACCAGTAAATTACTTAAAATTTTTTTTGACTGGTATAATTTTAAAAAGATACAGCAAGACTGTTCTCGTTCTGGAAATAAAAATGCATTGTAGAAGCACCGATGGATCGGATTAATTCCGCAAAACCTACGTAGAAACATCAGATTGAAATTGAATATCAATCACGAAGCGTGAATTTTATTTGAAAAAAACTACCGTGAAAACTATATTTTATGAAGTTGACGAAAGAGATTTATCTTTTTTAACCTTCCTATACTCGCGCCAATTTTTGTAACACCTATACTCGCGCACGGTGTCACAGACCGATAGTGTTTACCCCTACACTATATACATTTACTAAGAAAACCGAAAACTATAACAATTTTTTTAAAGTTTAGGATGTACTGAAACAAAATAGTATTGATCATACTTAGTTTATTAATTATTTTACTGACTTATAGTCTATCACAAATCAGTCCTCGAATTTGAGATGTTTTTCTTAAGTACTAGGGAAAACTAAATTAAAAACAGAACTTCTTTTTCAAAACAAAATAAACTTCTAAATAATAATAATAAACATATCAAAGCACATATTTATCTATGTTTGGCTTAGTTTTGAGCCTTGTCTGTCCATCTTTTCCCAAGTAAAAATCACGGGAACTTTCACTGTGTTTTTCCTCAGATATCTCTTCATTGTCATCGTCTTGCTCGGTGTCGTATGTCTCTTCTTGTACCTCCACGTTGTCTTCCACCTCACTGTCATTTTCGTCTTCATAGCAGAACCAGAACTTGATTCTTCCAGCAACAATCTGATTTGATCATCGTTCATTTTGACATGAAGTATGGCCTAAAAAATTGGTCAAAATATAATTTAGAGCAACATTCATACATATATTTTACTATACATACTTCATAAAGTATTCAAAGTCTGTAAAAATATATAAATGTACAAAATATATAATATTAATACTTACACAAAAAGTTGCACCTATACTCGCGCCGGTCTCATGGACCGATTGGCGCCAAATGCTATGACACGTGAACTTCTGCTGACCACGCGACGTGCACTAAAATGAAGTTAGCCCCAAATCCGGAAACTAGCAAGGAACTCGAATTCACAGGATTTACCTGCATAAAAATAATTACGAAAATGTGTTTCGTCGGTCTCACAGACCAACGCGCGAGTATAGGAAGGTTAATTAAACTAATTCGACTAGTTTTGGTGCCGCTTCCAGGTCACAGTTTCGTGCACATTGGAACCAATGCCACGCGCTAACCTTCAGTGAAACTCATTTCTCAGCAATAAAAATTAATTACAAATTGAACTGCGTTTTAATTAACATTTCCGAGCCGACAATTTCAACAGTGGTCAAGTATTTGCGAACTTTGTGAAGTAAACGAAATTAATTAAACTACGCGGCCGCCATTAACATATTTTGCTTTAACTTTAATTATTATAACGGTGGCGACCTTCCGTGTGCATAATGTATCGCTCCCCCCCCCCCTCCTCCCCCCGCCTCACCTCGCGCCTCCCCCTCCTAGCCCAACAGGGCAAAACCTACCCCTGTGCCCTCGTTAATTTTTAAATGTTTGAAAAGAATTCACCAAGCCTTTTGAATATTTTGAAGACTTTTAATGTTATTTCCTAATTTAGGAGAGCGAGAGATTCCAACAACATAGAGTCCGTTACATAATATTGAATAAATAGTATCATATTCACAATAAAATCAAATCAAAATTTCTCTGTATATCGACCTTTACAATTTGACACTAAAGGCTTTATAAAATGAAGAGTCTAATCCTAAATACTATGGATCGGAGCGTGTGTAATACGATCAAGGGACTACGCTTGCTGTATATTTTATATACAGGACAAATTGAGTTTCAAATTCATCGTGAAGGTCTTCATTTCTAAAGGATTACAGGATCATAGGTCCTATGGAAAATTAATTTTAAATTTTCATTATAAATTTACAAATTTACGTCAAATATTCTGAATTATCTTTATTAAAATCGTGTTGCATGAAATCCATCCATCCCCTTGGACGGTTCACAATTGGCGGCAAACAACGTCACCGACATTCGCTAGTCATGTTATGTTAAAAAGGTTCTGGCGAATGTGTCGGATTTACCATAAAATATGCAACATTATTCAGAATAATATGTAAGAAGAGCGAGCTTTGTGACGCGAGGAATTTCACAAAAACTCTCTGATGATGACAACGTCAAATTGGGGCTGTCGGCGAAATGCTAAGTCGACTGAATAAACAACATTCACTTGATAAATTATTAAGATATCTTTTATACCCTTATTTTCTGGGAACAAATATTGCCGCTGAGTTATTCGGGTATTCACAAACAATTGGCTAAGTTTCGCCAACTTGTGATGAAAACAAAGCCGTAGTAAATTGATTCTTTACTAGTTCTTTTATTTCAATATATGAAGTGTGAGGGAGCCGGTGCTGGGGTTACATTTACGGCGACAATTTGCGAGACTACTTTAGCCTTGCGTTAAATATTCAATTGGGTATGATAGCGCGCACCAGCTGTGCCCGAGCGCGCTTCGAGCCGCGGCTTCGGTTCGCGACGAGCAACTCATTGTTTATATTTTTCATATTCTCAACGCGGCGCAAACAATCCGGTGATTGTCTCAACTTTCAGATCTCGCCTTTCACAACAACCGGCTGCTCGAATTAAATTACTCGAATCTTCTTAAGTTTGATATTCGTTTTGGGAAAAATGAAAAAATCATTAGCTGTTAATATTGAATGAAAGGAAGGGCGCCCTCGTCACGTCATTCCGTCGTTTGTTCATTGATTTTCTATTACGTTATTAACGAATCCATTTAGGTTCATATTTTATATCAATAATTATGGATTTTAATTTTTTCTATTCTCTACGTTTTTATTTCATTTTCATTACTATAATATAATTAATGGTACACCGAAAGTTGAATTTATATTTTTGGTTTTATGGCATTCAAATGCTTTATAAAT
>CAJQZM010040371.1:14071-39446 GCA_907164665.1 Colias nastes | reverse complement strand
AGGGACTCGAACCCGCATCCTTTCGCGCCATTCCGGGGCGGATGCCTGACCAACTCGGGTGATGCGGAATGGCGCGAAAGGATGCGGGTTCGAGTCCCGCCTCGTGATCGAATTTTTTCTATTCTTTATAAATTTATACACCGAAAGTTGTTTTTTTTGACATTTAAAACCTGAATGCATTTTTAATATTCGACGTTCTTAAAAAATGGGGGTATTTTAAAAGCGTACAGCAAAAAATAAATTCATAAGCAGTGGAGATAGTACAAAATGGATACATGCATATCTTTCTTCCGTTCAAACTGTGTTGTATAATACAAGCTTATGTATAGCTCGTAATATGTTATGTGCTTATCGTTTAGAGCTTGTCATATAGATAGCGTCCGTTCAGGTTTTCGTACATTTTCAAGATATCGTCTTGTCGAGGGCGGGTCGGGGGTGAGGGTGCGGGGTTGCGGGGGGCGTGTGGGCGGAGGGAGGGGGGTTGCATAATCCATCAGCTAAGTATCGCTGCTTTGTCGTAGTCGCAAGATAATTTGATGTTTAGTTCAGTGTTTGTTGTATTCGGCGGAGTTTAGCCAGCGCCGTGCATAATGTATGAAACTCGCCTGCTAAGACGAATGTCTTTGTTTAAATATATCTCTCGTTCCCGGTATGTTTTTAAATAAACCCGTATTTGGTATAAGTACGAAAGTTTATATGGATTTGAGCATATTCTTTGCTCTGTCACGCAAACACTGCTGAGGGTATAGGGCGTAAATATCGTATGCATAATTAATTTTATTAACTTCTACTTACATAATATATCTCCGTTTATTCGACTTTTGTTTATGGGTGTTATTGTTACCGTCTTAGAAGATTTAACACATTTTGTACAAAGCGTTAAGTGTGTATAGGAAGGGAATTTGCAATGGTTGGTTGTAAATGAAACACTTTACTCGACTGTATAATAATGTATTGAACTGCTATTACAACTGCACTTAAACTGAAGAACCACGAGACTATATGTATAGTATGACGCACACATACCTACATAACATACATTACACACTACAATTTGTAATATTTTAATTTTTAGTTATAATTAACCTAGAGGTATTTTAAATATTTCGCATCCAACATCAGCACACTATTTAACAAATTTACATAAACTTTACTACAATATTCTATTTCACAAATTTACATACATTTTATTTAAAACTTCAAAATAAATATGACCGGTTTCAGTTATGAATTACACGCCCCTCCCCTCCCCCTGGCCACCCCCCCGAGCGGCTGACCGACCGCGCAGACCACAATCTAGATTGCATCTGTCCACAGCAGTCCGATGTCTATGGTCGGCCCATGCTCTATGCCTAGTTCGTGACTTTCATACCTGGATACCTGTTTGGTTAAGTAATTTATGTATGTCTTTATAGTAAGTATAGTTAATATGTATTATGAACTTATGGTATCTTATTTAATATATCTTTGAATAATAAGTCAGCTTGTAAGAAAATAAATATTTTTTCAGGACAATTTTTCACACACGGCCCGATCTGATCCCATACTAAGTTTTCGCTTGTGTTATGGAAACCAGATGGCTGATAAACATACATATATAATTTTAAATAAATACTTATATAGATATTCAACACCCAGACACAGAGCAAACATCTATGTTCATCACACAAATATTTGCCCCGGGTGGGAATCGAACCCACGACCTCTGGCTTGGAAGGCAGGGCCACTACCAACCAAGCCAATCGTTTAGTCAAATATTTGTATTATAGATAAGATGAGGTTGTATTATCACCAAATATGTAAGGCCAGAAATAATTTGTACCTCGTAACCTTTACATAGATCTTTTGTGTGTTTATGAAGGTGGTGACGACTCAATGTCAGGTGGCCCACTTGTTCCTTTCTTGCTTTATCATAAAAATATAATTTATTACAATTATCTGATACATAATAATATGTACTTGTACAATATTACATATCTGAAACGATTCAAAAGACAACAATTATTATTCTGTACGTACGAGTAGGCAGCGCAAATTAACTTTTCATATACGGATCGAGAATTAATTTCGTGAAATTGACTGAGTCTCAACATCATTTCGTTATTCGTTCTAACATATTATATCTCGCACTTGAACCTCGCTGTACGAATGAAAAGCCATCGGTAATGAGCTTATAAGATGAAAAGATGAAGATGTTTCATGTATGCTTTTACGCTTGTGTGTACTTCGTTTCATTAAAATGTAATAAGATCTTGAAGCAGGGATCAATATGTTTTGATGGAAATGGAAAAATTGGAATGTGTACAATGTAGCGTTAGTATTGATATTAACAAAATTATGTAGAGCATAGAGCTCTATTTTCTTTAAACATAGCATAATATAAAATAATAACTAAGTATATTTTTCACATGCAGATCAATTTTAAGTAAAGGAGGTCATAAAGGAGGAAAGTAAAGGATTCATCTATGAATCTTCCGATTCAGACTAACTGGTCACATGAAAATGATCCACCGTAACTGTGCTAAATTACAAAAATTCTAATTAAAACGTTAAGAAGCGATCATCCAATTAAAACAAGTACTGTTAATTTTGTTTTGTCTATTAATTACTCTCTACACCGACTTTCAACAACTACAGAACTATGATTTTCAGTTTTGGAGAGATTTGTTGAATGAAATTCATCCATTATTTTAACGAAATCATGCAGCACTCTCATTCCACATCCATCAAATTATCTAAAAATACGTTGTTCGCCATCACTCGCCCACACTGCACGTATAATTTACATTTAAACCGCCGAGATTCGCTCTTACGGCGAAGATATAAAAGTAATACGAAATATTTCCCGCTGAATGCACCGTCCTCGCAATTAACAATGCTTTCGGATCCTAATTACTTAGTTTTTCTAACTTTTAACGATATATTCCGAAATATTATACGCTAGCGCATTACTTCCGCCGCTTTTTATACAACTCTGCATAAATCATACACACATTTTAGTATTCCGCTCTCCAAATGTATAATTTAGTTATTAACGTAGATATATTATGTGTGTTTTTGCTTTTGTTGTATGTTATACACATTAGTTATATTTAATTATTAGGTATAGTTTCTTACTGTGCAGTTTACTCAAGCTATTTATTAATATAATTCAAATTTAAATTCAAAATTCTAATTATCTTCATTTGCAAGAATGTATTTACAAATTACAGATATTTTTATTACAATACTATGTGGCTAATTCATGTATCTATTCAGTTTGTGAGCAAATAATAAAGGTAGGCCTAAGCAAGCAAAGACGTAAGTTAAAAACACGTAAAACGCTCATACAATTGTAAAACAAAGGATGTATGTTCATTGTTCATCCAAGCAAAAGTTTTACTAACCTATTTCTCTTAAATCTATCATTGAACAAACGTATATGGGGCACTAAGAATGTGAACCCGCAAACTACCAAATACTCTAGAAACGGTTCACGAATGATATCAATATACGTAAGACAATCTATAGATTCTGGCAACCCGCCCGCCCTACGTCACGGTCACAAATCACAGAATTATACGGCGATATTCTTCGAAATGCGGATTATCTGAGCAAGAGCGGCACACAAGCGCGGCACCTGGCGCCACTCACCCTCGTAAAAACTATAACAGAACTAAACAAATAACTAGAACCGAAAGTTGGCAAGTTTTACTGCAGTTTCGGAAGGACACTTGTAAATCCAAACAGAAGTAGTTTGTAGTTGGCCGCCGAAATTAGCTGCGGTCGGTGTGACTTTGTGTGACTGTCCACTCGTTTACCCTTATACAGAATAAAAAATTCCGGTTTTTGTTTGTTTGCTTCAACCAGCGTAATAATAATACATAACCGATCATTAAACATTTTCATTTATAAATTCACAGCTACATATCTGAATAAAGCTTCATTTTTTTGTTTTTACCCTCATTTATACGGATGTTGAACCGGTACGAGATTTCGAAATAAATAAAAATTACAGTCACTATTATACGAATAAGAATAATAAATAAGCAACCATTTATTCTATCATTCTGTAACGTAGTCAATTAATGAAATAAGCATCTATAATATTAAATACTAATTCAATTAAGAAATGCTTAGCTCAAATCACATAATGGTTATTGAGTTGTACATG
The DNA here is from genome assembly GCA_907164665.1 of Colias nastes. Classification (NCBI taxonomy): domain Eukaryota; kingdom Metazoa; phylum Arthropoda; class Insecta; order Lepidoptera; family Pieridae; genus Colias; species Colias nastes. Next base: position 35,293 of record CAJQZM010040371.1, on the reverse strand, counting down.
CGAGCGTCCTAGTAGCCTAGAAATAGAAAATGGCATTAAGAGACAAAAATGTTAGAACAAAACGGGGCCATAGCTCGCTTCTGAATAAGTAATGACGAGGGATTCTTCATGAGAGTTCTAAAAATGCATCTCAGCGTGATTCCGTTACCTTTACAATGCTTTTATTTGACTATATTTTCTAGAAATAATCAAAGCCGCAACATACGAGCTAAATACACTTTACCGAATATATCAGTTCGTTTCCTTTGCCATTTTTTACATCAAGCACATTTTATTTTCTGGATAAAACAAAATGTGGAAAATAATATTTAATGTTAAAAACTCAATTCTTTATGTATTTCCTTATGGACTTTGGTATATGTATGATAACATTTAATAGCTTCATAAAAGTGCATAATAATGTCTAAAGAACTCCAGTGGACATTTAAGTGTACCTATAAAACACATTGTTTAGATTTATACCCGGAAAATGATAAAATGAGCGACATAAATAAAAAATAACGACATACCTCGCCCTGATACCGAATTACAACCGTAATCAAACATCCTGCTATAAAAGTATCAATAATAATATATAATTTCACACGAAAATATCAAAACATCGCTCCTATTAATATTGGAGAACAAATGAACAATTAATGTACAAAAATATCTGTTTTCTGTAATAAACAAACTATAATAATAGTAGTATACAAACATGAAACTGGTACAGATTATCTGTCGTTATTTCCACCAACAGATATGAATACAATACCGCTGTGTTGGTTCGTGCCTGCGAAATAATTACCCTGTCAGAGCGGATGAGCTTCAATTAATGAGAAGACATTCGATCGTTCCTTATGAAAGCCTCATCATTCCTTCTTTTCATAGATGCGAAGAAATAAAGCTAATAAATCCGAAGGCCCCTGTGACCTCATTAATACTTAGCGATATTCGCAAATTTAGAACTCGAATCTTAACATCTCATTAAGAGCGGCTCGAACATCTCGGCCATTATAACGATAGCTATTAATTAATTTACGAGTATGTCCACTTGACTGTTAATTAGTGAAAACCTGCGAGAAGTTATAAGGGGCTTGATTATCATTCATGTCGTTTATTTTGGGCCATTATATTGGTATTATTATATTTCAACAATGCTTTGTATGTCTATATTAAGATCTTTTATCGCGGTGAGCGTGTTTCTGAATGGTCAATTTATAATCTTTATTGCTTTTTTATTCACACATTTATTTTCATTTAATGGTTTATTTGCAAAAAGTACGTAGCGAATAGGAATGATAGAGCGATTGTTGATAAACGCGCTACGAATCGTTATGATCGTAGTGTTCATTTATAATTTACTGTTTACACAAGGTTTTCAAAAAGAAGAAAACATATCATTTTCAATTCTAAACATGAATAAAAAGGTCAATGTTAATACTCCTAAATTGATCGATCATGTGGATTGTGTCAGGCTTTACGCTAAAAATTACTAAAAAATCTAAACCTGTGTGAAGCAAACGATTGTGTTGACATTACAGTGTGTCACAACGTACCGCAATGTGACAATGGCTCACACACGGGATGTTTTTAATAATGATGTCAGCGCCGCGGTTACATGTACCGTTGTACCTTGTTCCCGCCAAATCGCTTTAAACCCTTTGCGACGTGGAACGGATAAAACGTTCCCGCTTATTTGCGGTGGAACCATTTAATACATTACGCTTTTTATGGTCGTAAGCGAAACGAATTAGAGACTGATTGGTGCTCAGAGGTCAAAGCATTTCTTTTTTGCATAACGTAACATATTTTGAAAACTTGAAGTCTACAATATTCTTCAATTGAATTTATTTACGATCTACCATAAAATAATAATCACCACAATATAAGATACTGTTTGCGATTCAGTTCATTCATAAAAAAAATATGAAGCGTAGTTAAAGCATTATAAGCACTTGATACAGGGAAAATCGTCGAATAAAGTATTAATACACAATAAACGTCCTATCTCTCTTAATTTTTATCTTTGCGTAAACGTGTACCATGCAGTTATAAAATTTCATTTAAGCGATATCATGAGGCATCACATTCAGCAGCGGCCATTGAAAAAACGATATATTGCGATCGCATCGCGTGATTTTAACATAAAATGGCTTTGAAAATAAAATGGCACGTTTATATTTTATGAAAGCGATACCGTGCGGGCGATAGTCGCGCGGGCCTTTTGTGGCGTCATTACCGCTCTCCGGCGATACGGCGCGAACGGCAAGCGTCGATGGGCCGTGATCTAATGCAGGTAATATTGTGAAGGAACGCTAATCTCTTAACAAATAGCTGCCATATTTCACCGCTATGTAGAGCACGGAATATTTTTAGAATGGCTGCCTCTAGAAATTTCCATCTCCCACTTTAAAAGCCGATAGATGCTATCGACTCGAATGAGAAATAGTTTTTCATTCACGCTCCGAGACGATTGATGTTATTAACTGGTTTTTCTTTATATTATTCTGCAAGAGTATACAAGTTTCATAATAAGAACATTTATGTTGTATTTGTATTGATTTTATGCATTTTTTATTTGAATTTTCTGGGGAATTTTTTGAAATGCCTGCCTAAAAAAAATCTCACCTAAAGTTACATTTCTATAAAATTGTACACCAAAAAAGTCGATAAGCTTTCGGAAAAAGCTTTCAAGGATTAAGAAAGATTTTTTAAACCACTCTATTAGTAACAAAAGGCCTTGCAAAATTCCTTCCAATTAATAAGTCAATAGAGAAAGGCACAAGACAAGGCACGACAAGGCACAACATATCCCAGTAAGCCCACAATTAATACGATCCGACCGCGCTAAGCGTTTTTCCAACGAGGTCGGTGTTTATTCCGAGCGCGTTGCGGCCGCTGATACCTCAATCAGATCTTGTAATTACAGCTTTCTCTTTGACGGAGCCTTAACAAGAAAAATTGCGGCGCCAAAATTGCTTATCGAACGAAATAAATCAAGTTCCGTTGACGTTATGAGGTTTCCTCGTGTGACGCGACGAGTTCCGAGTTGCCATTCATCTTAATTACATTTAGATCATACTATTGAATAGTCAATAAGAAAGTCGTTGAATATATTCAGACGTTTTTCCATTATAATTAATGTATAATGTTGCTTTGTATTCGTTCTTTTTAAAGACTAGATTTGTTGGAAATGACGTGAACATTGTTTTTATTTTTTATGAATCACATATTCAGCGCATTCATAACAGATTTTCATTCAACTGGAGAATACAATAAAGCTTTATCTATAAACAATAACAAAACAGCCAAAATATACTCTTTGAATAGAACAATGTTCTTCCATCATTATATTATGTACACATTATAAATTTGAAACAGTGCACGTGCATTTCCCAAGTCGGGCAACTTATGTGGCTCGTGTTAGCAACTTGCGGCGCGACTTGCGGCTCGTGGCGCAAAGCAATCCGCCGCTAATTTACGTCTTGAAGTTCCGCCATTGTCCACACAGCCCGCACAATGCCGGCTGACACAAAGCCGCGCTGTATCTCGGCGGACATATTGCACTCTCGCTTATTTCCATCAAACTGTATTGCACGATGCTTGCCTGGCAACTAATACAATGGAGGTATAGATTGGGTTTACGCTAGCAAAACAAATTTCATAGTTTGATTTGTTACTTTTAGTATAAAATGTAGGTTACGTATAATTAAATACTTGAGAGTAATATTGGTATAATTCGAGGTATCAACATTTATTGTAAGGACTATTTTAGCAGTTTATTCTTTACTAGCGGTCCGCCCCGGCTTCGCCCATGGTACATATTTCGCAATAAAAGGTAGCCTATGTTCTTTCTCAGGGTATAAAGATTATCTGTGCCAAATTTCATCAAAATCGGTCCAGTAGTTTATGAGCCTATTCATTACAATCAAACAAACAAAGTTTTCCTCTTTATAATATTAGTGTAGATTGAAAGTGAGCGTGTAACGATGTTAATATGCAAAATTAAACGATGTTGTTTCATTGTGACTTATGTTAGAACTTAGATACACAATTTATAATCTATGTTCTACAAATTACGTAAAAATCAATCGAAAAGCAACTACAAAGTCATCGGCTCGAAACCTGAAACGTGAAATCATTTATTCGCAAAAGCGATTCAAAAGCTATTAGTTTGAAATCCTACTTCGCTTTTTGTTGCGATGAGAAAGTTGAAGTATCAATGCAGCGAGTTTGCAGTGAACTTGTTTACAACAAATATTGACGCGCTCGCCGCCCGCCGCGCAACATACTTCACTTTGCTACATAATATAACAGTTTCTGCAACTTTTGTAAAACTCAACACATTACAGATCACAGTTGATCACGTCTTTGTGTCGCTCTTGATTTGATGCCAACTGGCTGCTCCATCTTAAACATAAATTTGGATCTGTAAAATTTTTAAGTATTGATTGATATGAGATTTTGTTATTTTATTGTAATTTATAATACAGTGTTGTAGTAAAATTAAGGCTCTATCCGTGTTCGGTGTGTGTATGTTTAAAAAAAACGAAAAGTGTTTTAAATTTTGAAGTAATATTATATTGAACAGTCTTGTATTTCTATTAGCATCAACAAAGCAAAGCCACATTCAAGTCCCAGTAAAAGTTCAACCTTGGCATTAATTTAGTTTGAATGTGGATTAGGCGAGCGGCGAAGGACAGCTGCTGGCCCGCTGACCACTTGCTCAAGGAAATTGCATCGCATGAATGGAATGCCTAATGTCGCACGACCTACTGCTATATACTCAACCAAACTTGTCCTTCTCGTGAATACGAAATGCTAACTTCGTATTGACTACATTTTTATATTACACTATTTCAGAACTACTGCAAACTTAAATATAAAATTGTTCACAACAACATTGCTAGCTCGCATAATATTTCGTTTCAAGCAGGTGTTAAATACGGATAATATTAATCGCATAATAACCTTAGAGCATGTAACAGAAAGGAAAGCATCTTAAATATTCCCGTGAGGCTACTTAAATATACATGCCGGGAAAGTGGTCGGGTGCGGTTAAAATTTCAAATTGATAATTTGCTGAGAGCTCGCAGCCCCGCGGGGTTCTGGGGGCGCGTGGGCCGCGTGGGCCGCACCAAGCGTGTGTACATCATTGTTTTAGAATGGCTTAACACGTTAGCTGCGAAACAGGGCTTGAAACACCCTGTCCGTGTCTCGTCGTTATAGCGGTAGGAAAAAACTTAAACTTCTCTGTCGTGCGGGAGGCATAACTTCCATCTGGTTCAGTGTAGGAAAGTGATATCTATATATCTGAGATGTGCTATTGATTCCTAGTTCAATGGTATACCGACCTTAATACCGGGTTTCTTAGACCTCGTGCCGCACTGAACAAATAAAAATTCTAACACAGTGCGGAACGAGGTTGCGAACACCTCGTACCACCGCGCACCTCGTACCGCACCCTAAGCTAGCTTCACGCGGTTAGTGTTGTGCAACGCATTCGAGACTATTTGTGGAACAACTTATTGAAGCTTTTACAAAGAAGGACTTGAATGTGGATACAGGTAATTTTCAAACATCCTAACTACTCGTTATAATAAATATCGTTAATAGAAACGTGAATGTGACATGTTGAGTAACTTTCTTCAAATAGGTTGATAATCATGATTACTATTAGTGTGTTTGTTCATTGAATCAACTAGCAGCAAATCCAAAACACCCGGCAATCGGTGTATGGCTCATCAAAATTTAACTCTTGCCCAAGTCAACAAGCCAACAAACAAGGCACATCATCTCTTAAAGGGATCAAAGAAGAGGAGATGTGTAGGATGTTACGAAAAACTCCGCACCTTCTTAACAAGTCGTGAGGCCGACAAAAAAGTAAAGAAAATTCTCACAGAATGCACTGGTTGCAAAAAATATTATTGTTTGGCCTGTTTAATGAAAAACATCCATAAGTTTGATAAATAAATACAATTAAATAAAATCGATATTTCTTTTCCCATCACTAAATTATATGAAAAACTGCTATTGTTCAGTGCGGTATGGGGTACATCAGACCCCACATTTTATTTTACCCATAGAATCTAAACTAACTAATCTAACCACGGGCGGCGGTAGATTTAGGTTAATGAACTCATTGTTAATAATAATCACGACAAAAGCCGCACACTTTGTCTTATTTGGCGCCAAAAAAAGGATTTTGGTCTCCTACGGGCGGTGGGGTTTTATATGCCTCGTGCCGCCACAATATCTGGTATAGGACAAGGTTTAAAACGACCCGTAACGCAGTAATTGAAAGTACAGATATATCTGTGCCGCAGGGAACGTGTTAATACGATCATCGCATAACTGAATATACGTTAACGCAATTTCACAAAAATTCTTGTGAAAAGGGCACGAGTGACAGTTCTTATTTTGCTTAAGCGTAACGTATTTAGACATTTTGCTGAATAAATATTTCATTTTTAAAGAAAGTCAAAGGCAACTCGTTATGATATCGCTGTGAATTACCTTTTTTCTATTAGTAATTCATTAAATGGATATTGTAATATTATTCCGAAACTATTAACTGAATGTAATTTAATTAGGAATGTATTAACGCAGTATTTACATAGCAATACGTCGCTAATCCCTCCACGGTTCGCGCCAACTAAAATTTGCTATTCTATAATCAAATTGTTCGCAGCGAAAGTTAATTCAACGCGATACTGCGATGTTATTTTAATGAATTTTAAAGCAGAATTGTTATTAAGAGCATCTGAGCGGACCCTCTTGTTGCTGTTACGTTTAATGTCGGCTAACTTATCTCGCTGCTTATTCATGGAGTTTGGAACGAAGTAGTTGCTCTTTTTGTTAGCCGTCTGGAACACTTGTTTATATTTCAGGTTATTCAACTCTCTCGAGCGTTATTAAGGAGAGCTAACTAGTTTATTGTATTAATGATCGTGTATTACTTTATACAATCGATTTTAAATAAGTACGCTACGTGTTCTATAATCGATTTCTACACGATTGAATATTACTAATTTCATTTTAGTCATAGTGTGTTTTGTCCTTATTTTTAAGTGTAATGGTCAATCGGACATGGAAGAATATTTATTATATTTAACAAATAATTAAGATAATTATATCAGAAAGCGTTGTGTTGATACAATTGCGACGTAGTATCCTTTGTAGTTCCGGTTCCGGTGACGAAAGTGAAAAGACGTACGAAAGTGATCTCTGTGAATATTATTGAAATAATAGTGCAAAAGTGACAATTTAAACTCATATTAGGCTTAAATCTTACCTAGAGCTTAAAAACATCCCAAAATAGTGTTTAAGTGTTTGATACAGTGCTTTCCAAAACAAATCATTGTTTTTATTTGATCAGTATAACCTAAAAAAAAAACGTTACAAAACATTCCACTGAACAATAACTGTCAATATCAAACAAACTGTCAGTGACAAGTGACAACGAACATTGACTTTGACATCCCAACCATAAATAGTAGTGATAGTGTTACCACCATTCAAAACCGAATTACCCAAAAATAATATGGAAAAACAAATGGAAATTTTGTTTTCAAAAATTAACGAAAAATTTAACGAACAAACAAATACATTAACAACAGCAATAACGAAAAATGTAATGGAGGCCTTAGACGAAAAGATGAAATTATTGATAGAAGAAAATAACAATCTTAAAACTAAAGTCAGTAATTTGGAACAAAAAATATCATCTTTAGAAAGGGAAAAACGAGGAAAAAATTTAATTCTTTTCGGCATTGAAGAAAAGGGAAAAACAGAAATAGAACTAGTGGATTTAGTGAAAGAAACTGTCGTGGAATCAGGAATACATCTAGATAGTCAAGAAATAAGTAATATTAAAAGAATCGGAAAACAATCAGATAAGAACCGTCCAGTTATAATATCACTAACAACCATATGGAAGAAACATATAATTTTGAAAAACAAGCGAAACCTTCCTCCAGGCGTATATGTAAAAGAGGATTACTCTAAAGAAGTACTAGAGACACGTAAAAAATTACAACAACAAGTGGAAATAGAAAGAAAAAATGGGAATGTAGCATTTATAAAATACGATAAACTAATTGTAAAGAAACCCAACAACAGCAGTCGTGAAAAAAGAAAAAGAGAACAATCAGGTTCTCCAACCGATTCGTCTCAGAAAAAACTAAACACAAAGTATGGCGAAAATGCTAAGACCCAAAGAGAAGTAATCAAGCCAAGCATACTTACATATGTATCGCGCGAACGATCCGCCTCTGTTTCAGAGATGTCAAAAAACAAGTAAAGGCCACCTCCGACCGGAACAAACAAAGAAATATTATAACAAATATAGATATAAGAAAAACATCAAGAAAATACCCCCCAAGCCGGCTGGTCACCGTGGGGGAAGACGACCACCACCCTCCAACAAATCTGCCAACTAAATTCAACACAAAAAAAGATATACAAAAACAAAGTAATTTATATATATGTACACTTAATACGCGAACCTTGAGAACAGAAGAAAGTTTGAAAGAACTAGAGTTAGCTATAGAGAACATCAAGTGGGACATCTTGGGCATAAGCGAAATGCGTATATTATGTACTATAAAGGCAAAGTCTCTGGACATAGAGGAGTAGGTTTTTTGGTGAAGTTAAAACTCAAGAACTATATCACCGCGTTTGAAGGAATATCAGATAGAATAGCGGCAATACACATTAACTTACCCAAACATAAGAAAAACTGGACAGTAATTCAAGTCTACTCGCCAACAGAGCAAGCATCAAAAGCAGAAATAGATACATTCTATGATAAACTAAGGGAATTTTCAGAAAAATACTCTCAAAACAATTTAGTACTCATGGGGGATTTCAATGCACAAGTAGGTACCCAAATAACTGGAGAAGAACATAATATAATAGGGAAATATGGGAAAGGTAAAAGAAGTAGAAATGGAGAAAAGTTAGTAGAATTCTTGCTTGAGCAAAATTTAACACTTCTTAATTCAATTTTTCGCAAAAGGCTCAACAACAAATGGACATGGATATCTCCAGATGGAAAGGTCAGAAATGAAATTGATTACATAATAACCAACAAAGCGAAGTTATTTAGTGATACGGGAATAGTGAAAAACCTAAACTTCAATACCAACCACCGTATGGTACGTAGTTGTCTCAAAGCAAGTGGTTTAAAGAAGCCTAGACCAAAAGCCGTTCAAAATATTTACTTAATGTGCAAAAAGGGGGAGAGATTCGAAACAACAAAAGACTTAATGGAAGTTGTTAACTCAAATATGTCACTAGATGAGAAATACAAAAAAGTAGAAAACAAACTCAAAGAACAGGCAAGTACAACAACAAACAAGAAGAAAGAACCCTATTTAAGTGAAACAACTTTAAAACTTATTCAAGACAGAAAGAAATTGATACTTAATAAGAAAGAAAACCAAAAAGAAATCTCCAATCTTAGCAAACAGATCCGCGAAAATATGAGGAAGGATAGAAAAAATAGACGTCACAAAACCCTGGAAAATTATATTATCAAAACGGGAGGCACAAAAAAAGCACTTAAAGAACTTAGAGAAAAAGGAAAAGAATGGATACCAAAGCTAAGAGACAAAGAACTGCAAGTTACTTCTCGTAGTAAAATCAAAAATATAGCGACAAACTATTATCGTTCACTATATTCAAACCAGGCTAACACACAGACGACTGAAAGGAGACATGTTCAAATACAACAATACACGACGGAAGCTAATGAAGATATACCAGAAATATTACAATCGGAAGTAGAGAAAGCTATTAAAAGTCAAAAGATGGAAAAATCGCCTGGTCCTGACAAAATTACAAATGAACTGATGAAAGGGACAATCACAGAACTAGTTCCAATACTTACCAGGATCTTTAATGAAATTTTATATACAAGCAGCATACCAAGCAATTGGGCAGAATCGCACATAATACTTTTGTACAAGAAAGGTGCAAAGGACGATATAGGGAATTACAGGCCAATATCTCTCATTTCGAATGTATATAAAGTTTTCGCAAAAGTTATCCTGGACAGAGTGTCAAACCAACTAGACAAAAACCAACCGATAGAACAGGCTGGTTTCAGAAAAGGATTCAGTACAATTGATCAAATACATACAATTAAACAGCTTATCCAAAAATACAATGAATACAATAAAACTATTTATCTGGCATTCATAGATTACACTAAAGCTTTCGATAGTCTCAATCACGAATCCGTATGGCAAAGTTTAAAAGAGCAGGGAATTCCAAATTTATACATAGACATCATCAAAAACATATAATATAAGGAAAGTAAAGCTAGTGTCCGACTGGAATCAATGGGAGATGTTTTTCCAATTGAAAGGGGTGTCAGACAGGGTGATCCACTCTCACCAAAGCTGTTTACAGCAGTGCTAGAACAAATGTTCAGGAAACTAGAATGGGAGCATGTGGGACTTAACATAAATGGATCAAGACTGAATAATCTCAGATTTGCTGATGACTTGGTGTTATTAGAAGAAGACCCGCTACTACTGGAATCTATGATACAAACTTTAGCAGACAGAGGCAGGGAAGTGGGTCTAGAAATGAACTCTAGTAAAACTAAAGTAATGACGAACTCAACACCCATAGACATAACCATCAATGGACAAAAACTTGAATATGTAGAAGAATATGTGTATCTCGGCCAGATTATATCACCTTATGATCAAATGTCCAAAGAAATAGACAAAAGAATCGCAACAGGATGGAAGAAATACTGGGCCATGAAAGAAATCATGAAAAGCAAGTCTCTGGGAATTAAGATCAAGAAGAAAACATTTGATACCTGCATCCTACCCTGTATAACATACGGCTGCGAAACCTGGGCTCTAACTAAACGCCATAGGGATAAACTAGCAAGTTGTCAAAGAGGTATGGAAAGGAGCATGCTGGGTCTGAAACTAAAAGACAAAGTTAAGAGTACAGACATCAGACATAAAACAAAATTAACAGACATCCTTAAAAGCATAGACCAATTAAAATGGAGATGGACTGGACATATGCTCCGCTGCAAAAAAGAAAAATGGAGCAAACAGGTCACTGTCTGGTACCCTAGGGATGGAGTAAGGAGCCGGGGCCGCAAAGCTAGGAGATGGGAGGACGAATTAAAAATGACCGCAGGGCCCTTCTGGACAAGAGTGGCAGCAGACAGGGTACAATGGAAAGAGTTGGAGGAGGCCTTTGCCGTAAGGCATACCGAAATTAGAGATATTTTATAGTGAAATTTTGTTTTTAGTTTTAAGTAATTTTATGTTTATATAATATGTCAACTTTTTTCGGAAATAAAGGCTTTATTATTATTATTATCCTTTGTAGCATGTAACGTTAAACGTAGGTATTTGGGGGAAATTTACGCAGATAGAGCGACTGCGGATTTGCATATAGAATACTTTTATCCTTAAATTTTAAATTTCTTGTACACGAGGGACTTCAGTAAGCAGCTAGCGTTAGAATTAGGAAGTAAAAGGATCTTTTGTAATACACTTCGTAGGCGTGGATAGTTTTTTTTATATAATAATGTAATGCTTCTTTGCGTTCTGTTAATAACGTGTAAGTTCGTTCTTCTCTTATGATGTGTTTATATATCGGAAGAATAATCTCAAAAGCTGATATTAGAAAGACCTTACGTATTAACATCACAAAAGGATTTGATTTTTTTATTACATTTAAAAAATAACATTTTAGAGTGCATTCAGAATCGTCGGAACCATGTAGCAGCCATTAACAATCAATGCGTTAATGGAAAGGATTTATTAATAAAGCTTTCCAACATGCATTTCCATTTCCATTCACCTGATTCGTGGAAATTAGCGTTTTAATATGAATTTTGAATTTCAATCATGTAATTTTTTTTGGAACGTTTTGTGCTTTTTCAGTATTTCAACGAGAAAAACAAAATACTTATTAATATTTAGAAATTAAAGACTTTTTAACGGATTTTAAACGCGATTTATTCATTATATTATTTTCCCGACGTTTCGAACACTTTACAGCGAGCGTGGTCACGGGGAGACTGAGATGTTATACTATACGTCTTGACGGTCATTCAAAAATTGCTGTTTGTAAACTACCTCCACCTATTCCTATTTAATTTCTAAATGTATAATACTCGCGTAAAATCAAACATTAGAAAATACTACTTATTAATAGTTCTTTTCTTTGAACTTGGCTTGAAAAGCTGTCGCGGGTTTCGATACCAAATATGATTTCAATGAATTCAACCAAATTTCTAATAAAATATAGTAGGTATATTAAATCTTCTTTTCCCTTCATGTTATATTATGCATCAGCGAATTTTTTGATCCCGGCAATAAGTGTGATAGAAATTCGTATTTAAATTGCAATTGATTTTTATAGCTACAAAAAAACAAGTCGTAATGAAAACTGTGTTAATCATTTAAAAATATTTTTCAAGCGAAATAAATGAAAATGCAAATGCAGCGAGTTTTTCGTGGATTATATCCAAAATGTGTCGCTGCTGAAAATTCTCTAACTATAACCTAGTTCGTGGATTTGTTAAAAATTACCGCAAACGAGGTGGCGAAATAAAGTAGACTTTCCGCGGGATTAAAACTTTAGCCTCGCGTCGCGTTCACGCGCTTGCGGCTTGCGGCGTCGCTGCCTTCAGTGTTCTTATTTCTATGCTTCAATAATTGTCGATAATGTACGTATAATTTGAATATTTCTTTAACTCAAGTGTAAGTATTTAAGTGTGCTACGAACTTTTTATTTTAGCGTTTATTACCTAAATTACGTTAGGTTCAATATAATTGTGGCTTAACTGACGCATTGCATTATTTATGTTATTACACATCCAAAATCTAGTAAAGAAAAACCTTACCCAAAATTGTTATTAATTAAATAATCGAATACGATACACTTATACTAGGTTCATATAGACGTGAGTAAATTCTCGATGGCGTCATAATATAATACAATATATCCCGCATCCTTGGCCCAGTTGGAGCACACCTCGTTGCCAAAAACAATCGCATACGCGCTGCTTTAAGCGTTTAACTTCTTTCTACGACCATTGTGCTGCATACTACACGCTTTCTTTGTACAATATTCGCAATAAATTATCGAATGTAGCACATTGTATCCATGATGATAGAATTAGCATAATATTGAAATAAAAATGTAAAGGATAAATGTATATTCGCAGAAAAGAATTCAATAAGATTTTCGTAGCCCGTAGCACTTCGTAGCGTTCTACGTTAAAGCTACGACGCTATCATAACATTGATTTAAATAATAATGTCCTAGTAATGTGAAACTTTGTTGCATTCAGATGTTTGTTTCGCAATCCAACCCCACTCAAAGTGACCTTAATTAACATTATCCCGCCATGAGCTGGAAGTGACAGGCTGTACTGAAATATAACAATGATTATGTTAACTTTTGACCTTTTAATATTTCCTTTGAACGTGTAAAAACGGGGCAGGTTTCAAAAATCTCGATGAAACGTGAAGTATTTGGCTAACATAACACAATAAAGCTCTTTGACGCTGCACAAGGGAAGCGAGAGGTCGAATTGAAAAGCGCAGAATAAAAAAGCAGTTTTAATTAAAAATAATGAAATAGTGAGAGGTTTGAGCGCTATACGGCTATCGGCGAGGCTCGATGATAAAATAAAAGCCGCCCGGCGTCGGCACAGAGACAATGATAGGGGTTCAGCGCTAAGGCCGTCCGCTGACGAGCGGCACTTACTGTACGTTGTAGTATCATGGTACACTGTGGCACTATGTCGTGGAGATGCAGGCCATAGTATTAATTAAAAAGGAAAAATAATAATATTTTCAATGTGCAATAATAATTGATTTGAAGTAAGAATTTCACAAATGATTAATTTACTTGGGCTAAGTCATAACGATACTAATGCAAATGTTAAAATAATAACAATATAAAAAAAAATTTTTAAAATAAGTGTTTAATTTATTTAAAGAGTAGTATGTTGACATAAAATGAATTTAAACGTATCGTCGGTAAAAAGCCTTAGATCGTGTCTTTCGATAGCCAGCACTCTGTTTGACTTGGCCCGATATTGAAGTGAATTTGGGAGCGGAATTCTTACGGGATTAACGCACGCCCACACCACTCGCTACCGGGATATTGCACTTTATAGAAAGCATTCTATGAGTATAGCGATGTTTATAGAATGGTTACCAGTTACTACCATACTGAGGTTTGTGTTTTCGATTATATTATTATAATGCTGACAAACAAAGATATAATATAATGAATGCGTCTTTATAGATATGAAAGGAAGGTAGTCAGTAAAAGTTTAAAGTGAATTTATAGAATAAATAAAATTATTTATTTCTTTCCAATATAAAGAAAATAAATAAAATTATTTCTTTCTTTCTTTCTAAAATGAATACCGTAAATGCAAAGCAATAAAAATAAAAGACGTGTGGCACTCGGGGACTGCCGCGGTAAAGCTATTGCATAGCATGCCTTCAAGCCACACCTCCGTGTCCGTCGGAGTGGGGAGCGTGAGGTTTTTTCGTTACGCAATTTCTGGATTCGGTCCCCGCGCTCAAGGACCGGGATAGAAGCTATGCAATAGCTTAAAAAATGTCACATAGGCGATTTTTTTTCCAGCACACATTTATCTGAATACGAAATGATTGAGATACCGGCGTCGTTCTCTTAAACGCCGTACTTTGCAGTCCAATAAAAACGTTATTAGGGTAAAAACGCGGGCTTCAGGTGACGAGCACGACGATAGCGGCAATTTGTCGCTGCGATACCGCGACGCGCGCTATACGGGCACGATCCGACGCGTCAGCGATAATGTGTCGGCGCCGTATCTTTATGTTGCTTGTTAAGGGCGGCTCGGGTTACATTACCGCTTTATTTATAATTCGCCAAAGTGATATGTACAATGTACATGTGTCTGCTATCTCGTGCCCCTTAAATCTGCATTAAAAATGTATTTCGATAACTTTTACCGTGTTGACGGCAAATACATTGCATTATGTTTTAAGAAGAATTATTTTCGGATTTTTTATTCATTCATTATACCATATATAATTCACTATAATACAGCATAAATATATTTAATACTTATATAATTCCATGATAGATATGACGTGTAATTAATAATAATACCCCAGATAATGTAAAAAATTATATTAGTAAAATTGTGAATGAAAAAGCTTTCACAGGATTTAAGTGTTTTGTTAAATGATGTTTTTGTAGGTAACAAAGGAAAGAAACCACAATGAATACTTTCAATTTCTTAAAGCGCCCTTTTTGTTTATTGTGTTCCAGCTTAACTATTTATTTGCAGATTACTTTTACCAAAAATACTATTTTGAAAAGCTGCCAGATCTTACCAGCTTGCGCGCCGCGCGGCGCGCCTGCTACTAACATTTAGATAATGATATCTTATTTCTTTATTCTCATTGTTTACTTATTATTATAAGTGACGTGTAAGTACTAACGGATTTTAATTTATGATGTGATTTAAGAAATATTGTGGCTCTTTTAGAGCTTTTGCCTAAAGGAGAAATGTTGAATAAATTCTCCGTTGCATTTATGTGTTTTCCTATATTCATTATCCTCCTCTCTGTACATACAATAATATTAGTGGTGATTTCAAAACTTTTTCTAAACATATTGATATATTCACAATGCGGTCGAACGTTGTTTACTATCATAGTGTTCAGTAAAGTGCGAATATACAATCACTAGAAAAGAGTTTGCTCGATTTCGTTATTTAGTTCACCACCTAAATAAACGAGTCTAAATTATCAGGAACTATTGGAAGCGTCTATCGTAACACGTTATCGTAAATAAGTGACACAAAAAGGAACAAGGAAGTGGCAATTAACTTTCCTTGCCGAGTATCTATCCCGACCCCTCCTCCCCCGCCGTCTCAACCTTCCCACCCCCTCACCTTGAACGACTGCCGAAACCTATGTGATATTTTATTTTGACTTGCTACACACTGTCTCTTTATCAGCTTACTGTATATTTACAAGACACTACACTTATAAACGCAATCCATTATATAGTATTAAAATTAAGTACCTACAAGTTTAGTAAGCACATAGAACACATAATACATACTAAGAAAATTCGTTTGTAAAGCAGCAAGAATGATACAATCCACTAGAAGCCGGGATTCATCAAGCGCAAACGCATTAAATTAAATGGGAGCGGGCTGAACCCAGGGTGCGTGTGTGTGTGTGTGTGTTGACGGAATGGAGTGTTGTCACCGCCGGGACATCCCGGCTTAGTTTGATCTACCGCTCTCATATTGTGCACGCAATACAAACTATGTCCACATACACACAATTCTAGTTTGTTGATTTTTCCGAGACAATGGTATTCGGTACGCGTGATGCGGGTAAAAATAGTTTTCAATTTTTTTCAAGCCATTACGAATTGTATATCATTATTTGTCGCACAGTAGCCCGCTTCAGATTCACGTTTAATTTAGAAAAAAATTACATTTCCCAGTTGCATCCGCACCCGCGCGCGCGCGTTGACAATTAATTTATCACTATAAAATATAGCCTTTAGCACTCAGGAAATGTGCAGCTTTATGTTAGTGAAAATTTTTTTATCAACAGCGACAAAAAGGTCGAGATTCTTGATTCGCTGCTAATATTTGGCAAAATCCACACACCACATTAATGTATAATAATATGATATTAAAATCTCAATTGTAGTAATAGTTAATTACTCCTGAAATATAAGATAAATCGCAAACTTCTTTGTAAAATTATGTAATGACAATAACATACAATCTAATCTGCGTATAATGTAATGTAATGAAATCCTTCCTTAAGCCTAAGACAAACAGTAATGTAGGGCTTATCGTAAGGTGTGACGGGCGGGCGGCGGCGGGCGGGCGCGGGGCGCGGGGCGCGGGACGAGAGGCTCCGATAAATCACGGGCTCGAGCTGATAATAAGGGTCACTGTCTGCTGCGACAACCCACTTACTTAACATCGACCTTCGAGCCACGGAATATTACCGCTCACATTATACATTACGAATCATAATATACAATTGCTGGAACCTGAATATAACTTACATTATCCAAACAGCTACTAAATTTGCTTTATGTTCTTTTAGGGAAAAGGTAAAATATGTTTTACGATTATAAGTAAAAAATTTGTATACTAAATTATGAGTTCATAGACTGCTATTTATTGACGTCATTTTCTTTTGGTAGAGAACTCGAAGCCTAGTTTTATAATTAAAGCAATATTGTACTAGCATCAAATTTTTCTTACGAACGGCCATCGACAGTCGACTTATATACTTCCAAAACGAAGAACCAACGGTAACATCAGTATAAAGTAACGGTAAATAATGTAAAATTTAAACACCTGACTATATAAAATGCTATGCACACATAACACATATTGCAAACTTGGTATTTAAATCACAATAAGTTAATCAAACAATTTACTTAAATTGCTACAGATTTGTTAAAGTCTACTAAAGCTCAAAGCACTGCCATCAATAAAATATTTCACAGCTCACTTGATCGTCCACATGTAGGCAACTGCGACTTAAAAGGTCTCCAAGGATGAGCCGGGGCAGCCCGGCGGCCGGCAGCGATAATGACGGTCCCTGTTTATCGCGGTCAACTCGCCGCTGACCAATCGCTCAAATATGTATACATTGTTCTATTTTACTATCATCTCTTACGCATGAATACATCAACATAGACGCTATAATATTTTCTATATAAAAATAAGTAATAGTCATTCCGACCCAGACCTTGCCTGTACATTATTTCAATAGTTTTTCGTCGAATTTTCTTTAGCTACGTTGAGCGATTTTCGGGGGGGGGGACAAATCTTATTTCAATTCTGTTCGCCGCGCCCAGGACAGTCTATTTATTTTTATTTACTGTACATTTTAAGCTAGCCAATAAGCTAGTAAGTACGAGGTGTATAGAGAGAAAATTCTAAATATTCTCTTTCACATAAAAATAGGGCTAACGTTTTGCAATCAGAAACTTTGTGCATTTTATTATTTTATAAACCGTTGGTACTCTATAATATTATATTGACTTTTTATACATTGCTCGACCTTAAATGACCCGTATCGAATGAATTTAAAGTAACAAAATTTTGTTTCAATTTATAGCTACAGTTACTGACGCGTTTCACAACATTTTGCGAACGAAGTTTCATTTTATACAAAACATATGGTGAATTACACGGTTTGCGCTCAGATTTCACAAGTTGCAATGAATGACGCTCGGCCACGGCAGGGACGAGAACAAACAGACAAACAACACACATAATAAGGCTTAAACTTGGTCGGAGCTACGACCCGGCGACACAAGCGGCTGCAAGTATTTGTCTTTGTTAATTGCCTTTCAGGTTATAAGTAGGTTTGTTTTGTTTTGATCTTACACAAAATATGGGCATATACAAGGAATGTACAGATTTTGATATTTATCAATAAATAGAGTTCAACTAGATAAACATTTTATTACGAGTTATCCCGAAATGTACGAAATATTTTCAGTACTTCTTCAAATATAACTTTTTATCGGTGTTGAGTGCAGTCACACAAAACAAATATTTAGACAGCATAATACTTTTTATTTCTGTATAAAATTATAGGAATAAAGTCGAAGATCCAGATACCAGAATGATTAATTGTAGGATTTTTTAAATCAAATCACGTGTGTCTAAAATGCGTATGTTTCCTGCTGCTTTGAGCTAAAGTGGCAAAAATTGGACAACAAATGCTTAAATAGAAAATTTACTTTCATAAAAAATCTCAATGAAAATTCATGAAGCACTCCTACAAAATGAAGTGGAGCGTTCAGTACGAAATTTTCCAGAGTTGCGATTTTCGCTTTAACACAATGTTTTTGATAGTAACATTTTTCGATCCGCGCGTCGAAAGGGCGACAAACTTCCAAGTGCGCTCTCCGCGGCGAGCGCCCAACACCGCCTAGCGCCGACCTCCCCGACAACCCGGACCGCAGCTTTCACCAATTATTATTATATTATTTCCATAGAATTGTGCGATTCACATCATAACCTTTTTATACCGACCGAAGGAAAGCGAATATAACCTTTTAAGAAGTGTACTTTCGTAAATTTACATAAAAATTCTACGTCAGTAATAAAATATTTGCATTTCAAAAAATAAATATTAGAAAACTCATAAATGTAAAAGAGCTTTGAGGGATCATGCTTGTGATTAAAGAGTACTTACTGCACGAAGGGTCGGTTTTATTTAAATGTGCTTCATAAAAAGAAGAAAATTTGTTTTATGGCCTCTCGCGACCTTTTTCTTTTTGCTATTTTATCATTTCCCTTTCGGCCCGTGAATGCCGTAATACGTGTTGGCGGCCGGTGATCCATTAGACCGTTCGGAGCCCGCTCACGTCTACACGTGTTACACGTCCGGTGTTCACGTCACACGTCCACACACGTCCACGTGCGACACTGACGCGCACCTGTAATTCTAAGTAATCACATATTTTATTTAATCCCAAGACTACGAATTACCTTATTCATTTCTTACTTCACCGACGTCTGACCGGAATTAGATTTTTGTTAGTATCTGAAAGAAATGAACTTTATTTAAAATTGTTCTTATATAAATCGAATATTTTTCTTAAGACAAGAAGTGGTGTTGTTTCTCTATGGTACCTTAAAGCAAACGAACAGGTACAGTATCCAGAAATAAAACACATGCCGATTATAAATATTAAATATTGGAGATCCCAAGTTACTATAAAACATGCAAAACGATAAAATAGGACTTTATGATGCATAAAAGTTCTAAAGTTAGTGCTTACTAATTCATTAAAATAATGGGTGCACTTGCGTTTAAACGAATTCACTGCAATGCAATGAGTTAGTTCATACAGCAATTTACTACAAAAGTTTAAAATTGCCAAAAGAAAATATTTTTAGAAAAATAAATACGGTAAACTCATACGCGCAACCAAGCTAAAGTTCCTATCTTCGATAAACCCGTGCCGCGGGAATCATAATAAACGGAACATAATTTAATAAATTATAATTTATAACATCGCGGCGGAGAATCGCAAACAAAAGTTCGCCAATGTTATGCCGAGTTTCATTTTTGTAGCGAGGCGAGGGAGCAAAAAAGGAAAGTTTAAGTATATTGCGCGCACATTTCAGCTCTAAGTGAATATAGCGCTTTGTGGCGCTGCAAAGTATTACATCCGTTATTAAGCCGCCCTTCGCCGCCTCTCATTCAATGCATTCTGTTTTTTTACAGCGCTTTATTTAATTGCGTTCTCAACTTATACCGTGCAATTTAAACATTTGGAGGTTTAATTCTGTGAGATGGGTATTTCTATTTCGTACACTCTGGTGTACGAATATGTTAAAATATTTGTTGCAATGAATTTATAATTCTACCCAACATTCTACCCATACTCATCTGTTAATAATGTTTAGATTATTTTACAGAATATAAACACAGTTTTTATTCATAAATTGTTTATCAGAAAAAGTTGTCTGATATTATTTCACAAAAGTGCAATGATATATTATTTTATTACTGTTTCATCAATTTACTGGTTGCAAAATAAAATCTGACAACTAGTCTAACTGATGAATATGAAACAATTAATTGGAATGTAAATGCTTATATAATGTGAACGTTTTAAACGCGCGCACTAAAACTAGCATGATAACAATTGCAACAGTAATCATAGTGATTTCATGAAACAATGCGAGTCGGCCGGATGTCAGAGGGCGGTTGCGGACCGCGGCCTTAGGCGGGCTACCGACGAACGTGCCACACGCATAATATAAGCTCTATTTATTAACCTTGAATCTACTTTTTTATTTCATTACCAGAATTTACTTTAGTATATTTGTGTTATTTATTTCTTAATAAAAAGGGAACATACGGGATGTGAACTTCATATTAAGGTCACATTTCTCTTGTCTGCCTGCAACTTTAAAAGCAGTACGGTACTCCAAAATTAATAATGCGCATGCAGATCTTCGCCAATTATCGTATTTCCAGAAACACCCGAATCACCCCGAATCATCGAATCGTAAGTGCCCTAAACAATGCACTTGCATCTTGCACCTTGTTCGAAAGAAATAGGAGTCAATTCAGAGTCATACACAATCGAAAACAATTCGGGCGGTAGGTGACGGTAGCCTGTCAGTCAAAAAATTCAAAAATCCGTCAGTCGTCTTTATATATT
>CAJQZM010040371.1:2969-13671 GCA_907164665.1 Colias nastes | reverse complement strand
GTGGCCGGTGCCATGGCCGCGGCGTGCGCCCGCCCGCGCCCGCGCCGCGCCGACACTCGCTCGCAGACACCATTATCATAATGTTCTTTGTGCCTTCCGACGGAACACATTTACATAATTGTCCCAGCTCAAAGGTGCACAAAGGGGACAGTTTTTCGCGAGAACCGTCCGGGCCAGTGATTCCTGTTCATTTCGGCTCTAATTAATTCATTAACATCGTCTAATGGCGTTTGATGTTATTTACACGTTCGCGTTACGAGCTGCGATATTGATTGTCCAAATATAAATATGTCACTTCGCTCGGAATTATTTAATTAAGAAATTAATCAAATCTAATAACGACTTTATTTCCGGATAGCGTGTTTATTGTAATACTGACTGAAATATATTAAGTGTTCTTTGTTTTCACTTCGGCCTATATTAACCGGGGGGCAGATACAGGAAATTGTATATTTCTGTTAGAGATATCCGAACTTTACTGGCTTTTTATGGAACCTTTGCGGTAATGATGATATAATAATCCGCCATAAAACGCTTTATTGTGGCAAAGATAAATAAAAATGTTCGCTAATAATGTTTAATTTATTCACGCGCGCGCTCCGCAGTCATTTATCATTGGAGTGAGGCTCTGGGAGCCGCCTGCTCGCCCTCCGGAGCCCAAAGTCGCAAACACCCGACCCATTATACAGGACTTTACTTTAAAAATGACGCGCTTTACAGCGGGTTAAATGCAATCACTGGGTAATGGGGCAGCCTCGGGAGACGCTCTACAACGTTCATTATAATTTCCTTCATTGATGTCGTTATATTTGTAAATGTTTTATGTGTCATGGTTATTTAAGAATAAAGCTTGACTCAAATTGAAGGTTCTCTTTAAGTGATAGGAATTATCACGCGTAGGTTGTTTTGTTTTTGTTTCATGTAACAACGGAGCGATTTTATAGTATGATTTTTGTGAACGCTAAAGAAAGCTCTACAAATCTAGAGACTGAGATAAGCTTCTTTTTACCGTGATAAAACATTTCATTCCCATGGATAGTTTTTTTTAAATACATGGGAAAAGCCATTAAAAATCAGAATTAAAACAAACTATTAAAAAGCAAATAAAATATGTACTTGCTACAGTAAGGTACAGGTTAACAAATGACGCTGCGGTTTCCTATCAGATATCACATCGATTGGAATCGATTCGTGAGCTAAGTTCAAAAAGTCATTACACAGAGCTTTGTGCTATTTGCAAGTGTATAGTGTGCTGTGTACACTAAGCTCATTGTTCTGGTCGGGCCGTCAGCGTCGCCACGTCACAGACGCTTCAAACTTCCACTTTAGCAAACATCGCGCCGCCCGGCTTAGCGCGCCGCCGCGCTGCACGAAACTTGCCTCGCTTTATTTGTTTACGTGTTACTCTTTGTAACTTTGCTATTCATTATACACGTTTAAATTAGCGAGAGTATCAAAGAACTTTTATTCATTTATTCAACAAATAGGCCTGTACAGAGTCCAGTTTTATTTTCCTTAGCTCAAACGCAGATGCCTCAGTGAACCATTTACCGGAGGTATCTCGTCGCGCTCGCAGTGCGCTCGATGTAAAAGTTAAAAAGTTGTTAAGCCGCCTTTTGTTTGAAGCAGCGCGAGATACCGCACAATGGATCTTTTGTTAAGCTCATAACATCTGTGTTCGTTATAATTACCGTTAAGTAGTGACCGTGTAGCAAAGTTTCAACTATTAAAGCTAGCTACCTCAGAATTCAGATCAGCCGGTTTTTAACAAGAGATGAATTTGATTTGATAATTGATTTATGTTAAGAAATATTTCAACTATTGGATTACATAGTTAACAATTTTGTTACATATTGCATCGATTCATAATATAGGTAAACCAATTCTTTTTGTTCTACAAATCAATATCCTTTTCTAAAATATGCATTGAAAATAAAAACGTGAAGGACAGTTTCGTGAAAGGAGACTTGAACAAAATCGCTTTGCGCTAAATCTTCGCTATGGAAGTGTATCGCCAAAAAGTTAGAAGCCCACATATTAAACTTCCTCAATGTATAATTTTACTATAATAATATTATCAACAAAAGAATTGAGATAATGCAACTGAATGATCCGTTATAACCCACACACCTAGATATATAAAACCGAGTAAATAAATAATACCGTAAATAGTAGATTATTATTTAAGATTGATGCTAACATTAGGATTAAGTAACATTTTCTGTTTAGAAATGGACTGTAATTGTGTTACTAACTACTGCGTGAGTAGAAATAAAGTAAATATTTATTTTAGTAGTTTTGAAGAAGAATAACATTTTATATTTTACTACTGTAACGATTTAAGCTTACTAAAAAATGAATACGAATTACTACTTTTAGTTTGGTCTTGGATTAGCATATAAGTGGTAATAACTCTAATCTTTGTTATTGTTGATAACGATACAAGACTACGAGCTACGAATAGTATTAGCTATCTTATACAAACAGACTACCAATTTACTCTCTACAATAAACGCCGCAGTCGCACAGAACGGACACGTCTCGCGAGTCAGCGAACCTCACACGCTAGTTTAGCATTCCACCCGGCGCCGCCTCACGCGCCTCACCCTAATTAAATGGCCGCCTTAAGAAACGATCCAATTGGAAGTGGAAACATTGACTGTAATTGAGCTGACAATTCACTTGCTGAATCGAGATCACACGCACGTCTGCAATCAACTCTCTTTTGGAGATGATTGTATAAAACACGAAAACGCTGCAGGTGCTCACTCACTGTAGGATATTGAAACCGTAAAGAGGTGGCTAGCAACTTTTAACTATGACTGCATGTAACAAATTAACGAGTCATACGATAAATATAATGAGTGGTAATGTTATAAACCTAATATCGTGAAATTCATGAATGTCATATTCAGTAAAAGCTGCATTATTTGCTAGTTTTTGTTAACTTGAACACCAATAAAATACATAGCTTCAAAAATATCGTATCGCAGTTGCAAATATGTGATTAAAGTCGTGGTTTCCGTATGTCGCCGCTCCGCCCCGCTCGGCTCCGCATTACCGACACTTAATCACCGATAATAATATTATGGCATCGCACAGCGCATTCCAACCATCTGTGACTTGCCCATACATTCTCACATTTTTCATGAATTGCGCTTATGAAACTGGAGCTTTAGTGGAATCGTGCATCAGATATGTCTACTTGTTAGCCTGGAAATAGAAAGAGTAATGCTCACCGCTTTTAGTCTTAGTCTAGTCTGTCCATCTAAATTAGTGTTGGAATCCTTGAAAGCGATCTCGCTCACAATTAACCCTAACGTTTCGAACGATTGCAACGCTATTGCATCAGACTTTACCGAAGTTAAATTTAATCAAATGCAGAAAAGTATTAAAACAAATGAATTTTCTTCTGAAGTTTTACCGCTTGTGTACTCTTTATTCAAGTTTCAATATGTTTTAGGTTTGGACTTCGGGCTTTAAACGATATTGGAAAGGAGTGAGCGGAAGTTATTGTCGCAGTTAAGATACATTTAAACTCGAGCATTTAATTTATTTAAATACTGTAAATTATGTTAAACTGTCTTTAAAATTTAACAGAAAAACTTTAGTTAGAGGTAATATTAATAATATGATATTGTGTAAATTCTTAAAGTTATATACCAGAATCTACTTTTTATTACTTATTGAGTATTTGATATTACATGGGCGGTGCGGCGGGCGGCGGGCCGCATTAGCATGGCGAGCGCGCATTACGCATGCATGAGCCTCCGCCGCGGCCCGTCGCTAAACTGCCGCAAATACCTTCCTTCCATATTTCATTCCTTTGTCACTAACTGGTTTATTCAGCCCTCTTAAGCCCGACCTGGCCTACACATTCCGTTTCATGAATTTTTGATCGCGACTTATTGACACAGAAATGCTCACGTTTCGTTGTGAATGCTAATTTTATTTGCGAACCAACAATACTATTTCCATGCAAAATTGTGTCTCAACGGCAATTTTAACTTGTAAAAATACTTTTAACCTTTAAAACATGGATGTGGAGCGATCTCATTTCACAGCTGAGTGAATGTATACGATCACTAAATGCAGGTTATATTATATCTACGAGCGACGATACCTGCAAACATACCTGAGTATTTTGATATCCCCTGTAGCGTAAACTGCTATTTGCTATTAATTATTAATGCTCTTCAGAAACAAATTTGGCACAAAATCTCGTCATATTGGAATTTGTGTTTCATATTCATGTCTCACTGCGCAATATAATAATTTCGTATTTAAGTTTTGTTATAGTTGAGTGAAACATAGCATAAGAACGATGGACACTAAATCGAGACGTAAATTATAATTGATTATGCTGAGGTACCAATGTATAGGTGTATAGGAGTGAGGTACCGTGTAGCGTGCAGGATGGGACACAACAACTGTTCTTAGCGAGGAGCGTAACAGGAGCCGCGCGCCGCGAACCGAGCGCAGGAGTAAGCCGCTTACGAGCCTCGCACCTCGCACCTCGCCGCCTCATCACGCACGTTTAGTTTTGCACAGTATACCGAAATTATTGTATTGTATATTATTCTCTACTGGTTTATATTGTTCAGCATTGAGGCTTATTTAGAAGCAAGCTTTTATAATAAACTAGCTTTTACCCGCGGCTTCGCTCGCGTTAAGAAGTATTAATATTAATTAGGTATATTTTTTGCGGCTTTGGTACTTTTGTTTAGCGTATGTAAAAACGTAGGGCCTACAAAACTTCTTTGTACACAATTGTAATTGATTTATTTCAATATAAAGTTTGAGGATTTAATATTCAATATTATTTTGTCGGGCTTTATCTATAAAGCGACCCTGAACAGTATCAGAAAGCGCATGAACACCATCGGCTGTGATGCTTTTGTTCCGTCACCTTTGAAGCCTTCTGAAGCAGCAATCCATAGAAGAGCAAGGTCGCAGAACGGCGTCGAGGGTCCGGGCTCCGGTCGCTCACAAAGGTGACCAACAATATCGGGCTATTTCCATAACAAAAGCGAACGAAACAAAGTAACGTTGAGGCTTACTAAAGAAAGGTTTATAACATATTTTCCTACTTGTGATTTTTATGTATTGTCATTGAATACGGAGAAAGGATTTTGTAACATTAGGAATTTTATGTGTAAATATAAATATTGGCTTCGTTTATAAACAAACGGAACACTTGTTATAAGTTTTTATGCGGTTAGTCCAAACACAACCTTATTATTGTTTCAGTAATCGTTTCCGTTTGACCAATTTCAACATTATTCTTGAACATGCATATTGATGATCTTTCATGAATTTCATTTGTGTACGTCGAGTATTCCAGTCCTCATATCACATTTCAACACTATCGCCAAATCTCAGTTGGAGTCAGGCAGTTCAATTAAGTTCAAATTCTTTGGGATCACTCTGAGGAGTGTTAGGTGATCGCGAATGAGCCTTAATTAAAGTGTAATGGCGCCGCGAGGAGCGCTTTCTGTGATTGATACTCGATCGCGCTCCCCCCCCCACACCCGGGGCGACCCTCCATCGCCTTACAGGGCGAGCGTTGTTGTGTTATACAGCCCTTTTCAAGTACAGACGTGCAAATATACTATATCATTACCATTTACCAGCAACAGCCACTCTTATTATAGAACCGAACTAAGTATTAATAATCATCAAATCATCAAAAGTGAAACGTGAAAATATACTATTTGAATATATTAGGTATTGAGAAATAAGGCATAAGTATAATTACAGTCATATTCAGATCGTCGCTGTATCTTTTAAATGTAAGCTAAGTGCTGAAACGACTTTGTTCCGTAAAGGTAACGTTTTGTATTGAAAATTAGCATTTAGAAGATTAACGAGGTACATTATTCAGAGGTGACGTCGCGTCTCGAGCGATGCGTCAGATTCGACGTCGACACTTTAATCTCGGGAATTGCTTTCCAAACTGAAACATTCCGCACTCGCACGAGCTCGCAGCTCCTCTCGCCATTACACAGTTATTCGCTTCGGGCTCCGTTACTCGATATTAGATCGTACGCTCAACAGCATTCCGATAGAATTCCACCTGCTATTTATCGCAGTACACCCGACTCCAAGACTCTTAATGAATTCTGCTTACTATCTGAAGAGGATCACTAGCAAAAAATGTTCATTACATTAGTACCTATAGCACTCTCATATTAGGCTTATAGATATAATATGCGTATTCCTTTATCAAATGATAGCTGGGCCCCTCGTTCTCATCCACATTGATATGAGGAAAATCAATGAATGGTATATAAAATGACGAAGCTACTTTTAGCCTTCGAAAGCTGTTTAAAGATGATATCATTACAGTCAATGGGAATCATTCAAATATCGATAACCTTTGAAGCACACGTCCATAGCAACCGATAACCGAGGCGCTTAAACATTAACCCGCTTGTTACGGCAGCGCTGGCGGGCACGGCACGGGCAATATGATAGCGGCCGGTGAATAAGTAACGCCACGTAAGTGAAACCTTCGCGAGGGTTGCGTTATTTACACCCTCTTACGATCACCCATATTCTAATTTTCGAAAAAAGAAAGTATTCCCAAAAAGCAAATTTTTACCTACGCATTTAAACTAAAATTTAGAATTTAATTCGTTGGAGATTGGTATTTGGTCAAACTCAAACATTTATTCAGTCAACTAGACTTCCTTTAGAAGCAGTTTGAATCGCTAAATACATAATTTAATATTTATCAAGGTAACACTTAAACTATTTACATTGGAGTGAAATAAATTTTTATAATAATATGATAATGATGATATCAATAATTTTCCTAATTAAAATAGAACGAAATTAAAACACGTCACAGAACCTACGCTTGCTGAATTCCTGGATGCGAATCCTTGCCCACTTGAATTTTTTTTTTCTGATAATAATAGCGTACTACCATTGAGTTTAATTATAGGTACCTATCGAGTTAAAAATGTACATTTTTAGAATAATTTTAGTGACTACTCTACCAGAGCCAGTTAAGGAAAAAAAATTAAAAGAGCCAAATTCGACCGACGTTCCTGACCTAATTTCAATATGTAAATAGCACAGTTTTATAGTGAATATATGCAAGATATCGAGAGCGCAAATTAAATATGCATGGTTCGAGTTCAAGTGCTCGGTGAAGAGGGACGGCCCTACACTACGTCTGCAGCCTTGAGAATAGCGTGCGTGTTGCTACTTGGAAGAAAAGTCACAACCGCAGTGCCGAGCGGCATGGAAGAGTTCAACAATATACTCGTATCATGTTTTCTATAAATATTGAAGTTTTAATAGGTCAATGTTGGCGTTGATCTTTGCTATATTTTTTATTTTCCATTTATACGTTAAAATAGGGAGCAGTGCAGGACGATGAGCACGACGAGTGGCATGACGAGTAACGTTGTCGCACTATGTCTCCGCCTACTTTCCTCGTTACTTCCCATACCACTCGTCGAGTGTGTGCCCGGCGTATTAGATTTTTATTAAGACTAATAAATTATTACATTTATTTTCATGATATTTCGCATGTGGCATACTACCGTCCTTGGTTTAAAACTTGCTGATAGTGATAGGTATATCTGGGATCAAGACTCATTTATTTAGGTTCCACTGAGTTCCACGGAGTAACAAGTGACGACAGTGGTGTAAGTGTTCCTGTTTCGTTTCACAGAGCTCATAAAGCTTCGGGCAGCACGCGGCGGGCGGCGGGCGGCGCGGCGGGCGGGCTGACTGCCGAGTGCCGACGTTGTATCAAAAGATGAACCTGCTTTTCCCGTTTTATTAAAGCGTGAAATTTCTCATTTCGCGGGCGCGGTAAGTTCCCCGTACTTGCCAAATATTAACGTTGATAACAAAGGACGATGGAAAATAAAGCGAGAGAGAGGCTTCGCTCTGCAACTGTGAGTATGAATGTGAGTGGCTGGTGGGGGGGGGGAGCGAGGGGCTCACACATCACTTCATCTTTCATTTTCATTATCTGCCGGAAGTTTCTTACTTTGTAATGGGTACGCTAAACGTCTGCTTTTGAACATACATTGACACAACTACCAGAAGTTTTGGATAAATGCGACCATTCAGTACTGTGGGAAATTTAAATTTGAGACCAATAATATATATAATTAATAAATGTTACAATGATATTGAAATTTATTAAATTCATAAATATTTTGCTTAAAAGGTACAATAAGTTAAAGTCATAATATAATGTGAGAAGGTACCGTACGGAATACCTACATGTTTAAACAGTGATAATCGTACGGGAGCTAGCAACGTTAAAAAAAAGTCATTTTAGTATAGTTGGGTTTTTGATATATTGTTTCTCTTGCTATTTCGGTTAGAGTCCGGGCTGTCTGGCTGGCCGCAGTGGTTGCGTTTATTAGTGCGCATCTTATCTGCACAGGAAAATATCCTTAATTTAAAGTCATTTTTTAACGCGTAATTTTTAATCTTTTGCCTTTAGATAGATCCATCAGACATAAATTTTTTATTGCAAGACGTTTTTTTCGTTGTTAAATAGGTGCCAGACGCAATTTTTTATTAAAATAATTAAAATGTCATCGAAATAAGTGAAATTCTATCAAGATGAGTCCGCTTAAAAGGTAAGTAATAACTTTATTATTTATATTACATTATCCTTTTTTAATACTTATATTGAATAATTAGTAAACTAATATTTTTAATAGATGGTTTCATATTTATTACACTTTTGGGTATAAATATGAATTTGATGATATTTGTATTTTCTAGTGTTTGATTTTACGCGAGTATTATACATTTAGAAATTAAAGACTCGGGAATATAATATAATGAATAAAACGCGTTTAAAATCCGTTAAAAAGTCTTTAATTTCTTGATGATATCTGGTTTTTATCAAGTTTACATTAACGTCCTATTTGGTTCGTTGGGAAAAGAAGGCCATGACCATGGTAGATTGTTGCAAAAAAATTGTAAATAGTAAAATGAATATTATATATAGTATAAGTTACACAGTGATTACTTATCCTTCACGGGGACTCATCTTGATAGAATTTCACTTATTTCGATGACATTTTAATTATTTTAAATAAAAAATTGCGTCTGGCACCTATTTAACAACGAAAAAAACGTCTTGCAATAAAAAATGTATGTCTGATGGATCTATCTAAAGGCAAAAGATTAAAAATTACGCGTTAAAAAATGACTTTAAATTAAGGATAATTTCCTGTGCAGATAAGATGCGCACTAATAAACGCAACCACTGCGACCAGCCAGACAGCCCGGACTCTAACCGAAATAGCAAGAGGAACAGCATATCAAAGAACCAACTATACTAAAATGCTCACTTGTCAACGTTGCTACCTCCTATACTATAAAGGTTGCTATATATGAGACATTCTCTTTTCGGTAACATCGATTCAATTTTAAATACGGAATGTGGGTCGAGCTGTGACCGAGTTACGCCGCTCGCCGCTGCCGCTCGCCGCACGACGGACGATCCGCAGCCGATACGACTAATCGAATCTCGCCCGTGTTCCGCTCCTTCTACTGGGATTTCATTATCAGAAACCGATTTTATATCATATTTCACAAGCTGCTATTGACTTAAATAAAATTTTTGAAAAACACATTAAAATTTAATAGCGCAGGTAATATTATTCAAATATTCGCGCATTATTCACATATTCTACCACTGATCAATAGATTTATATGATTGTGTATTTTACGATTAATGTAAAACAGCGTATGTATTTTGAAAGGAATGTAATATATCAGTAAACTATCCCGTCTTGAAATATAAAAAAGGGTATGGGAACATGATCTAAATAATAAAACACACCGCTATTTCACCGCACGGACCGATAAATAAACATCACATTTATAAAATTGGCCATAAATATCTAGCGAAGGAGACATGCGGCTGTAATTTATTAGAGGACACTTGACGGATCTCCCCGAGCGGCGCGGGCGGCACCGCGGGGGAGCTGGCCGCTAATGCCGTCTTAGCCCGAGCGGCACCGTTCATGTCCCGCAAACAGCACGCATCACGACATGAGCTGCGTTCCAATGCTGACGCTGAGCAAACAATGAAACGTAAAGGTAATTGTTTCCTAATTACAAGGACACTGTCAGACTGCACTTTACTCTAGGTGAAAGATTCTGTTTGTTTTATAAATTATGTATTTAATTACGGTTACAGATGCAATGCTCAATCGTTGTACTGAGAAACATAATATTCTAGTTGGATTTGGTAATAATCACTAACGTAGGTACCAAAATATTATAGGGTAAAAATATGAAAATGTAAAAAGTTGTGATCCCTCCATGTGGAAAGAGTCTAAGTTGCCGCATTGCTAGTAAAGCTTTGGTCTGGTGATCATGACGCACAACGCTGAGGTATGCGGTTTGCGATGCCGGACACTCAATCATATGAAAAACGTCGACAATGTTCTCTTGTTCCGTCGCAGTATGCGTCAGCGGCGAAGGGCAAGCGCGGTGAGTGGGGAGGTGTACTCCCGCACAGCGCGGCGTCATTCTCGATTCAACGCTGTGGTGTGCGGGTATGCGTCACGGCATATATGAATGCGACAATATGAATTTTTTCGAAGACAATTTAATAGAATTAGTTCGCAGCTATCCTTCTTTATATAAAAACTAGCGGCCCGCCCCGGCTTCGCCCGTGGTACATATGAAAAATAGATGTTGGCCG
>CAJQZM010040370.1:0-14139 GCA_907164665.1 Colias nastes | reverse complement strand
GAGTACCTCGATCAGGTGAGCCTCACAGAGGACAGAAGCTTCTAGAAGGTTCAAATAGAAACATTCTATAGGTCGAGAGAATATTGACTTAATAAGTCGCTTATTCGCAGTAATGTTCTGCTCGGGCTCGGCGAATATAACGTGATATAATGATTTTTTTGACATACTATGGATCATACGCAAATATGTTTATTATACAGATTGTAAAATTTTCAAGAAGATTAGAAAATCACAAAAAAAATCTGTCTGATCACAGAAAAATTCTATGGGCAACATGTTTTGTTTTGGCTGTAATAAATTGTCATAAGTTCTTCTGGCAAAAATCTATCTAAATTATACAAAATCTCAAAATAAAAAATGTGTGCGTGTACACACGTAAGAAGTGAAACTTCTTTATGACCTTTTTTTTCAAAAAATAATTTACTATATCCAACTTTACAGAAATACGTCGCGCGTGGTAGGGAAAAAAAAAGATGGCGCGTAACGGAAAAATGTCACGCGTAACGAAAAAATGTTACACTACATTTTTTTCCAACCCCGATAAAGAAGTTTCACTTCAAAAATTCTTAGCTTCATTTTATAGTACCATATCATATTTAAAACTAAACATTGTCCACAGCAAGCGAAAATAAAACAAGAAGAGAAAGAGAAACAAGAGCGCGAGAAACGCGAACGGGAAGAGAAAGAAAGATTGGAAGAAGAAAGAGAGAGGGAGCGGGAACGGCGCGAGTTGGAGCGAGAGGGCAATAGTGATAGAACGAGCTTTGGTTATAGGGTCGCGGGTACTAATAATGCGTATACTACGTGAGTTTTTTGTTTATAAATCTCAACTAATATTATAAAGCTAAAGAGTTTGTTTGTTTGAACGCGCTAATTTCAGAAACTACTGGTCCGATTTGAATAATTCTTTCGGTGCTAGATAACCCATTTATCGAGGAAGGCTATATCATCTCGCTAAGACCAACAGGAGCAGAGCAAAGCGAGTGAAACCGCGAAGCGCAGCTAATATGTGTATATTAGTGACTTTTACGACAGTAATAAGTAAAATATAGCATATTTTTGTTGCATTTTTTAATCGATCCAGTAGTTTTAGAGTTAAGTTCGTAACAATATGATTAGAGACATGGCTATAAGGTTTAAAAAATATGTTAGATATAAAAATACTAAGCAAATACATGCAAATTTTAAATGTGGATAACATCGAAGGAATTTTTTTTTTTAAATTTATAAACATACTAGCGGTCCGCCCCGGCTTCGCCCGTGGTACATGTTTACGTTTTCTCTCCATAAGAACCATCCTCGTACTTCAAGGAATATAATAAAAAAAGAATTATCGAAATCGGTTCAGCCGTTCTCGAGTTATGCGCTTACCAACACATTTTGCGATTCATTTTTATATTATAGACTATCTGTACTAGTTAGCTAGTTTTATTTTGTATGTATTTTAAATAACTTGTTTAATTTTCTATATCCTATCAATAGTCCTAAGATTTTTTTTTATTCTTCTACACTTTTAAATTAACGAAATAAATAATTTTCAGTAAAGTGGATACGGGTGTACAAGTGGACAGACATACGCCTCTCTCGGTGGCCGTTCAAACGGATGACGATGATCTGTATACTGTAAGTATATAAAAAAAAATATAATATATGTCGCAGCAAAATAGTTCAAACTAGCTTACCGCCCGCGGCTTCGTCCGCTTTGTCTAAAACCTAATAAATTATATACTAAAACCTTCCTCTTGAATCACTCTATCTATTAAAAAAAAACCTCATCAAAATCCGTTGCGTAGTTTTAAAGATTTAAGCATACAAAGGGACATAGGGACAGAGAAAGCGACTTTGTTTTATACTATGTAGTGATAATAACTTTGACTTTTTATAAAGGGAGATAGAAAATAATAATTTCACACATTTTTAATCTCTGGAGCTTTAAAAAAGTTGTTATTATAATTTTGACCGCTATGTTTCTTTATATCATACGTTATATTGAGTTAGATGTAATACTGATTCTATGTTCAGGTAAAGAAAGAGATAACAATCAAATCAATATAAATGTGAAGGGAGCGAGAAAAGGACGAATGCATAAAACATTTCAATTACATATTTTAAAAAAGGTGCACACACCACAGCTAATAATTTTCACTGATTATACACAATTTACATTGAATTTGAAGTATTATAATTAAAATTATAGTTATCTCTTTCGTTTGCAGCACGTTTTGTGTATAATGCTTAATTTATTGATGTATTTATAAAATTATAAAAAGTTTTTACAATCTTGTTATTCTGAGTGACTTTTACATTTGCATAATGAGTATGATCTTATAAATAACTAGCTGCGCTCCGCGGTTTCACCCGCGTGGCTCCGCTTCTGTTAGCGTGATGATATATAGCCTATAGCTTCCTCGATAAATAGGCTATCTAACACCGAAAGAATTTTTCAAATCGGATCAGTAGTTCCTGAGATTAGCGCGTTCAAACAAACAAACTCTTCAGCTTTATAATATTAGTATAGTGTTAGACGTAACTTTTGATTTAATATTTTAGTGGATGAATAGTTGTCAATATAGTTGTCACTGTTTCCTGTCCGAACATGCTTAGCTGTCGAATAGGGTTGTTGAGGATTCCTCTTCCGCTTCCTCATAATGCGGAAGTTCCGCAATATTTTGGGTTCCTCTACCGTTACCGCATCCTCAAAAATGAAAATAAAAAAATCCTCTTCCGCTATCGCTTCCTCAAAATTTAGAGGAAATTTATGAGGATGCTGATCCGATCGGGCGGCGAATTTACAAAGCCTATTTAAGGCCTGAATCGGGTAGAATTCCCTTTTAATACCGAAAATTAACTCTAGTTATAACCGTTTTTCTTCTTAGATTCTTAATGTACATATCTAAAAAAAATGTATATTAAAGTTTCGAATATGATAAAGGGCATGGTTGTTTTAATTTGTTTATTTTACAATCAGGTTTTTTGGAAAAAATCATGAACTGAGGTCGATTTTTGGACTTTAAACCAAAACGCTAAGTCAATATAACGTCAATTATTGTAGTGTTTTTACAGTGTCTTTATGAAATTGAAACACAGGGCATGGTTGTTTTAAATTTTGATTCCATATCCAAATATCTTTTTAATAATTTTTATACGTAATTTTACTACGGTAGATTCGCGCCGGTCCCCCGATCCCGCCTTGTAAATCACCTAGCAAGGTCGCTAGCCCCTATTAAGGCCTTAAACTAACTATGTATTTGAGTTACGAGTCGGACTCTACTAACGAACAAAACCTAGTCGAGTAGTCTTACCGCCATATTTATATCTGCGCCTAATAGTAGGGGAGCCCAGGATGCTAAATGTGGATTTACTCGAGCGTCACGGGAACCTATTAGAATTGGTAGATTAGACCATAGCGAGAAAAAAAGGTCCTATAATGTTTTCACTTTTAGCGGTGGGGAAGGGTTTTTTGATTTTTTTTAATTTAAAAAAGAAAAAAATTGGCTTGGAAATACTCAAGCGCGTTAGATATTGATATTTTGCATGCTCCAGGACGTCACTGAAAAAAAGTATACGTTAATCTGACGATTTAAGTGGCGATTTAATCGCTATGAAGAAAGGGTAAAAAATTAAAGTAATATTATTCGAGCGCGTCATATTAATATATGGGGGGGTTAATTACAATATAAGAAGTCCCCATTTCGCTAATCTGACGATTCGAGCTCAACCTTAGGGAATTATGGATTATTCAAATTTTCCAGCGGGGCCCCTGAGCGCACCCACCAACCATAACTGCTCATATTGACTAGAGGTACTAATGAATAGCTAAGGTACCGTCCCTTATAGTAATCTGACGCGCTCGAGTAAATCCAAAAATCCCCTCTTGGGCTCCCCTACTATAACACTTATCTCTAAACATAATAATATAACATTTTCTCTCATACTCAGAAGAAACATATTTTACCAAAGAACGTGTATCAAAAGTCATTTTAAATTAAAAAACAAACAAGTTGTTTAAGCTTACATAATATCTACCAGTTAGTTTTTTTTTTAGTGGAAATCGTTCTAATGTCGCTTCTGGCACTGAGATAGATTAGGTTTTTTCTTGTAATATGCATAAACAAAACCTCATCTGAGTCCGGCTCGTGACTCAAATAGTATAGTATCTAACTAAAGGCTTTGTAAATTCGCGATCGGGCGAGCTAACCTCCCTTCCCGCCACCCGCGCTGTTCCTTGCTTGTTTCTACTTGTCATATATTATATCATATTTGTTTGTAATAATTAATAAACTCAAAAACTATTGGAACAATTAATATTTTTATTGAATACGAACACGGAGTAAGATGCTCTTTTGTAGTTTATGACAAAGTGGCAATTTTGCTAGTATAGTTAAAATATTAATATGTACAGACAGGAGAATGGCTTTTGTTTTAATTGTTAATTTTAAAAGTTTTTGTTTTTTAATTTTCATTATAATTTCCTCTCATCCGCTTCCTCTTCCGCTTCCTCATCCGCATCCTCTTCCTCAAAAAAATATCCTCTTCCTCATCCGCATCCCCTAAATTTGTGTGTGAAAATTCCTCTTCCTCCTCCTCTTCCTCATAATCACTTCCTCAACAACCCTACTGTCGAATACTATAAAATGCCGCGATCCTTTGACTCGTGGCGCATTCGTACGAATCGTGCCTAGGGGCTTGGACGTTGTTTATACGACGTTTGACTCAACTACCCTCACTTTGCTAATAGTCGTTGACTAGCTGCGATTTGTTATCAACTACCTACATCAATTAGGTAGCTGTGTAGAATCGCAGTACATTCTTATGACATTTCAAACTAATATTTAACTTGGCTAATGTAATTTCTTATAATAGATTAATAGTAACGATACTACCTAACGATAATGAATATGTTCTAATAATTAATATTCCAGTGGCCCGCAAAACTAACGCAAGCGGAACGCGAACTGTCCCCGCGCAGTGTGTGGGACGGTCCCCGCACGTGGGCCGGCGACCGGCCCCAGTGGGACAGGAGACGGAGCTACGGGGACTTCTGTACCGGCCCCACGCCCCACACACGGGGTAAGTGCTTATTTAATTACAAAAATGCGTTTGTCACATCAGCCAGTTAATTAAAAACCTAGGCTTTCGATTAAATGGTACTGTTAAATTAAACCCCACGGGGGACACACGGGGTAATTGTGTTAATAAAGAGCCTAGGCTTTTAATTAAACAGCTGATTCAACTAGTTTATTTATTTATTTAAATTAAATACACATAACAGGTCACGATCTTGCCGGACCCATAGGCGACATATCAATTTCGGGAGCAGATCGCAACCCAACAAAATGTGTACAATTACTACTACAATGAGATACAGCTTACAGTTATTTAAAGCGTGTTACAATAAATTCATAATTAAAAATTCAATAATTAAATATTAGATACTAGCTTTCCGCCCGCGGCTTCGCCCGCGTTTTCAAAGAAAAACCCGTTCCCGTAGGATTTCCGGGATAAAACCTATCCTATGTCCTTTCTCGGGTATCAAAATATCTCTATACCAAATTTCATGCAAATTGGTTCAGTAGTTAAGGCGTGATTGAGTAACAGACAGACAGACAGAGTTACTTTCGCATTTATAATATTAGTATGGATAAAAGAAAGACAATTAAAATAATGGTTTCTTATACAATAATAACAAAATTACAAAATTACACAACTAGGACATCATTTCACTATTTGCCAACATGTTCTTTGAATATGTTTAGACTAGTTGATTGCGACATATGCATAGTAACCACATACCGCAATATATACGTCATAGCTGTTGTTTAATTAATAGCCTAGGCATTTGATTAAATGACGAAGTGAACTTTTCTTAAAACGATGCCGTTGTTGTCTCTAACAGT
The DNA here is from genome assembly GCA_907164665.1 of Colias nastes. Taxonomy (NCBI): domain Eukaryota; kingdom Metazoa; phylum Arthropoda; class Insecta; order Lepidoptera; family Pieridae; genus Colias; species Colias nastes. The sequence goes on along the minus strand of CAJQZM010040370.1, from coordinate 8,242 downwards.
ACGGCTAACAATAAATAAATGACGCGATTTAATGAACGGCCTAGGCTGTTAATTAAACGGCTGATTTAACTAGTTGACTACGACGTACACATAAACACCACACCGAATACCACAGGTAAGAAAGTATGTTTGAGCCTAGGCTGTTAATTATAAGGCTGATTTGATCAGTTCACTATATAGAAGCAATCGATGAAAGGGTAATATTTATAAGAATGTTTTAAGTCTAATTATAAAGCTTAGAAGTTACTTTATCAATTAATTGTATTAAAAAAAACGAATGTTACTTCAGTTATTAAATTTCAATTAAAATAGGACTTGTTCCGTGTTTCACACAAATCGAAACAATTATCTGTTTTAAATACTACACAAGTCTAATACATACTTTAACTAGTAATCTATATATATAAAAATGAAACCCGTTTCGCGTTGTCACGGCATCACGTGTCACGGCTGAACCGATTTCGATAATTTTTTTTTTTATTATATTCCTTGAAGTACGAGGATGGTTCTTATGTAGAGAAAACGTAAATATGTACCACGGACGAAGCCGGGGCGGACCGCTAGTAACAAAATAAATATTAAAATTCCAGAAAGAGCGGCATCAATGTCGAAAGGTGACAAATATCGCAGTCTTCAAAGCTCAATATTGGACGCTGATGCTGTCTCGCTGAGAAACTTGCAAGCTGAGAAGGTATTTATTTATTTATTTATTTAATTACTAGCTTTCCACCCGCGGCTTCGCCCGCGATTTCAAAGAAAAACCCGCATAGTTCCCGTTCCCGTGGGATTTCCGGGATAAAACCTATCCTATGTGTTATTCTGATGTATAAGCTATATTGTGGTAAAGTTTCATTCAAATCCATTCAAGAGTAACAAACATCCATACATCCATACTTACAAACTTTCGCCTTTATAATAGTAGTAGGATAAAATTAACAATAAACATGAAACAAAAGTGTTGTCGGCTAAGAATATTAATAAATAAGTAAGAAATTAGATAAATTATTAAATAAAGTAAAGATACAAGCCGTCCATATTGGACGCTAATGCTGTCTCGCTGAGAAACTTGCAGGCTGAGAAGGTAACATAAAAACACTTTATTTTACAATAAAATTAACAATAATACATAAATAAAATAAAAATCATTTATTGAACAACTAGCTTTCCGCCCGCGGCTTCGCCCGCGTTTTCAAAGAAAAACCCGTTCCCGTAGGATTTCCGGGATAAAACCTATCCTATGTCCTTTCTCGGGTATCAAAATATCTCCATACCCATGCAAATTGGTTCAGTAGTTAAGGCGTGATTGAGTAACAGACAGACAGACAGAGTTACTTTCGCATTTATAATATTAGTATGGATTTGTGGGTTAGGTACAAACATGTAACATTTGGATAATAAACATAAAACAAAAGTGTTGTCAGCTAAGAATATTAATAAATAAGTAAGAAATTAGATAAATTATTAAATAAAAATAAAAAAGAAAAGAAAAAAGATAAAAGATACCTTTAAAGATACAAGCCCTCCATATTGGACGCTGATGCTGTCTCGCTGAGAAACTTGCAAGCTGAGAAGGTATTTATTTATTTATATATTTAGATGAGAAATGTTAACACACATTTAGATGAGAAATGTTATTTATTTGAGTCGTCATTCAATTAACGCGCTAGTCATTCAATCAAATAGATTCAACCACATGATTATAATTTCAAATTCAAGTAATTTTTCAATAATATGATACACTAGCTTTCCGCCCGCGGCTTCGTCCGCTTTCACTTAAACCTAATAAATTATATACTAAAACCTTCCTCTTGAATCACTCTATCTGTTAAAAAAAACGCATCAAAATCCGTTGCGTAGTTTAAAAGATTTAAGCATACAAAGGGACATAGGGACAGAGAAAGTGACTTTGTTTTATACTATGTAGTGATTATAAACATACTAGCTGCGCCCCGCGGTTTCACCCGCATGGCTCCGCTCCTGTTGGTCGTAGAGTGATGTTATATATCGCATATAGCCTTCCTCGATAAATAGACTATCTAACACCGAAAGGATTCCTGTGATTAGCGCGTTCAAACAAACAAACAAACTCTTCAGCTTTATAATATTTAAGTATAGATTAACAGGAACTATAAATATTCTCTACGCATATATTTCTTAATAGCGGAAACGCCATATCCTACTAATATTATAAATGCGAAAGTTTGTGAGGATGTGTACACACACACACACACGTGTGTTTGACTCTTTCACGCAAAGACTACTGAACCGATTACAATGAAATTTAGCACACATATAGAGGGTAACTTGGATTAACACATAGGATAGGTTTTATCCCGGAAATCCCACGGGAACGGGAACTATGCGGGTTTTCCTTTGAAAACGCGAGCGAAGCCGCGGGCGGAAATTTAGTTTTTCATAACTTAAAACCATATTAACAACTTTCTCCTCATAAATAATTATTATAGACATTAATTATTAACATTATTTTCTGATTTATTTATCAACATAACGTTTAAATAAATGCTTGCCCAAAAACGACTGAACCGTTATATTTTTCGGTAATATTTTTTATGCACATAGCTTTTTGGTGCCTGGAATACAATTTAAATAATAAACTAAATATATTTTTGTGCAAAAATATTAATATTTAAATAACTAATAAGGGACACTAATGTTATATTGATATTTATTTATTTAATTAGACTTTTTATAATTTCCAGGAGGCAGCGGCCAGAAGGCAATATTATCAGCAAGAGTTAAAGAATCAAATACAAGAACAACAGAGGATTCGGGAAGAGAGGAAGAATAGAGAAAAGTAATAACTTATTTTACTTATACATTCACTAGCTTTTTCTGAGCATGTTTTACAGATTTGCTCATGTACCATTAAATAATCCTGGGTTGAAATGGATTGTTAGATTTTTCTAATAATCTGTGCGCCATTTTTTTGCTCTAACTAAGTTTTAAAAATTATTATCTAGTTAGGTACTTACCGATGAAAGTTATTCCTTTGCACTTTTCCGTATTATTTGTGCAATATCGTAACACACACGAAGGCATATTTGATGCGTTTCACTTTAAAACAAATAAAAAATGAGCGTGCAGTTAAGCCATATGGCTTATGGTGAGCGGAACATAAGTGATGTAGGCGGTGTCGTCTCCATATGTATATCTCAATGATAAAATATAGTATTTTCTAATGTTTGACTTTACGCGAGTATTATACATTTAGAAAAGATTTTAACGGATTTTAAACGCGATTTATGGGGAGACTCTCCCCTCCCCTTGACCAATCGAGAAATTGAAACTTCGAGATAATAATATAATCGAGATTTTATCGCGTTTAAAATCCGTTAAATTTTTTAATTTCTAAACGTTTAAAATATTCCATATGGTCGTATATTCCATGTGATTCGAAAGTTTATTTCGACATTTAATATTATATGGTACTTTTATTATATTTATAACTGCCTTTTATTCTCTATTTTAAATGATACGTTAAAGTCAATAAATAAATAAATTTAATATAATATAATATTATATTACAGAATGTTAGAACAAGCCGAAATGAGGAGGCTCGAACAACAATTACGTTCTTTGAAAATGGCGCAAGAAAGAGAATTGGATAGACAGCGGGATATCACGTCTTCTGTAAGTTGTTAAGCTATTGCATAGCTTCTATCGCGGGCCTTGAGCGCGGGGACCGAATCGAGAAATTCCGTAACGAAAAAACCTCACGCTCCCCACTCCGACGGGCACGGAGGTGTGGCTTGAAGGCATAGCATGCAATAGCTTTACTTTATGCAATAGCAGTCCCCGAGTGACACACGTCTTTTTTTTTTGTGAATAATACAAAAACTAGTTAAATTATTATTTTTGTTAGTTGTCCTTAAATATGTTTTGTTAATTGTGTTTTTGTTTTATTAAAGATCTAGACAACCTCGATATAGAATATTTTGAATTACTTCCTACTAATATTATAAATGTGAACGTTTTTGAGGATGTGTGTGTGTGTTTGTTACTCTTTCACGTAAATTCTACTGAACTGATTACAATGAAATTTAGCACACATATAATAATAATGTATCTACGAATAAATATCTCAATTAATAAAACATTATTATTTTGACATTCCTATAAACAAACATTCATTTAATTTACGAACTAATAACATTATTATTTATTTATTTATATAGTCTATATTGCACACACAAAGTTTGACAAAATCAGGATATTATACTAAGCAATTAATTATTAATTTGCAGATGAAATTCAATGCAGCAGACTACGACATAAAAAGGACAGCATTACAACGGGACATCGACATGGAACAAAGAAAATTAAATATGGCCTCTCGAAACGCACAAACAAAAACCGATACAGAATATATAGAAAAACCGTACTCAATGAATATTCCAGAAAGTTCCATATTCTCACATAATTATGACCTAGAAAGTTATCTACGGAAAAACCTAAATCCTACCAAAGAAAGTCTAATGAATCTACCACATTATAAAGAAACATACAGACAAGAAAATAGACAAGAACCGGACTGGCAAGAAAATAATCAATTAGATAATAGAAATAACTACAATTGGTACGAAAGAAAAGATTTACAAGACAAAATGTATGAACAAGAAATAGAAAGTAGACAAAAAGCTAAAGATTTAGATGTGTGTGGGAATAAGCAAGAAATTAAAAATAGGCATGAAGATAAACATAAAAAATATGAAGTAACAAAACCAGAAAAAATGGACACATTACCAATACCGGTTTTAAGACATTCGCCGAAACGTAAAGTAAATGAATCGAATGAAAGATATGAAGTAAATGAAAGTTTAAGTGAAGAAATGAAAGTTGTTGACGATAAATGGAAAGTTCCAGCCGTACAAAAGAATATATTGAAAAGTTTGCAAAGTGAAGGAAGAAATATTAACATTTTAACACAATTGGGATCTATCAGGCGACAATTGCAGTTGGAACAAATGAAATTGGATAAAATTAAAAATACTGATGTTTGAACTTATTAATGTGAAAATTAGTTTTTCTTTGGTTTTCGTGAAATGTGCAGAAATTAAACGTTCGGATATAAATTACGACATATTTATTATATTATTAAAATATTTTCGTTCAGAGTTTTTTAAATTATAAATAAAATAATATGTTATTTATGCTTGATAATCTATAGTTTTTAGCGATTCCATGCTATAATATTATTAAAATGATTATAAAAATAAAATTATTTCGCGTCCATCAATAATAGCCGTCCGTAAGGAAAATTTAAATTGATATTTTAATAAATGCTATACAAATCATAATTTTTCGCTAACAGAGATTTTAATAATTTAAATAATTATAATTTATTTTCTCAATAATGTTCTTTTAAATAGGCCATAATTTTTTGTTTAATATTGTTTTATTGAAAATATAATTATGTTAAAAATTATATTTGCATGTCTCTTTGTATGTAAAAGTTGTTTTTATCATATGTTTTGATGTTAAGCAAAACTATATGAAGTTATATTATTGTTAATTTTAACCGACTTCCTTTATGGAAGTTATCGATTTCTCTTTTTTAATGTAATTTTAAGTTAATAGTTTTAATTATTTATTAAATGCATGACAATCTTCTTAATCAGAAATAAATAGGAATAATTGCAACTGTTACTAATAATACTAAAAAAGAGCGTGTGTGCCGAGCAAACGTGTCAGAAGTGAAACTTGTTTGTCAAAATTCAAACATACCAAAATCGTCACCTTACTCCATGACGTGACGGTATTGCCGTGACGCGACCTTGAAAATTAACTCTCAACGCGCCTAAAGAAGTTTCACTTCAAAAATATATAAAGTTTAAACTATAATTATCTCAAATATAACCCGAATATAATCTTATTCATAGGTTTTAAATCTCTATCTAATTAACCATTTGTAATCAATGCCAAAGTATTTCATATTATATAGTGTAGTGCCAAAAGTAGGATTTTGTTAATTTTTCCGGTTAGTATCGATTTTTTTGACATTTCTACAAAGTTTCGACTAAAATTGTACAGCCGTTTAGCAGTATTTGTAATAGATATTCATACAAAAATTCTCATTTTTTAGCAAGATTTAACAAGTACATAATTATAACATATTTTAAATTCATATAATTAGAATAATAATTAGCATCATCGATTAATAATTATTATCGAAATATTTATTTTCAGGAATTCCAAACTCAATCACACAAAAAACGGCTGAATTAATCCATACTAAATGTAGAATGGTCAATTTTTAGATTTAAGTTTCTCTGTTTTATTGCTTTATTGCATCTTTGTTCTTAGCAGTAAGTCGAAAAGATTGTAAATAAAGGAATTAAGAGAAATTCCCAAATAACAGATGTCTCCCAAATGTCAGATCTTAACTAATTAAGATAGTTTAGAGAATAATTTGTATAATGGTCATTGTTAGATTTAAGTTTCTCTATTTTATTGCTTTATTGCACCTTTGTTCTTAACAGATGTTTAGTTAAGATAGTTTAGAAAATAATTTGTATGCGTGGGAACGTAAGCATAGATTGCGGGGTGAGAAACCCACGTAGTAAGTAAAGATTTAATTGTATGGGACTCGATGAGGCAGTCCCTATTTAATCAATGTTTTCTAATAAATACTCACTTTAAATTAACCGCCCCGTGATTCCTAACTTATAACAACTTTATTTAGTATCCTATCCTATAAATTACCGATACTACACTAATATTATAAATGCGAAAGTAACTCTGTCTGTCTGTCTGTTACTCAATCACGCCTAAACTACTGAACCAATTTGCATGAAATTTGGTATGGAGATATTTTAATACCCGAGAAAGGACATAGGCTACCTTTTATTGCGAAATATGTACCACGGGCGAAGCCGGGGCGGACCACTAGTATAGAATAAACTTTGAATTTAGTAGTTTAATAAAACCATGTCTTCTATCCAAAATGACAAAAAATCGATGCAACCAAATTTTCCAATAACAAATCCTGTCTTCAACTTTCTACGCAGTTTTATAGCTCTCAGTTTTAGTGCCCAAAATAGATTTTTTAACTAGAAAATTATTAAGTTTATATAGGCATTGTAGTAAAATATGCACATATATAAAAAATACACATTAGTCTGTTTGTTATCCCATAAAGTTAGTAGTTTACAATGTTATCCCAATTTTGTCCTTTTTAACAAAATATTTAATAATTATAGTCGGTTATAAAATTTAATATGTAATCTTAATACATATTTTAATGTTAACGATTTTCATACATTATTATAAGATATTAACCAATCTAATAAAATCGCTTAAAAATTAAGTATAATTTAAGCAAAAAGCGGCCTTAATTTATCTATAATTCCTCATTTGCTATTAATAATGATATTTAAAAGACTGTTTATAGAATAAGTGAAGAGCTTGCATGAAGGGAAGTGATACTAGGTAGGGTTATTTTTGTAATTAAAATATTTTTTACACGCTATTATATGCCAAATATGCACGAAGCTTTGTATTGTTTTCAATTGTGCGGTTGTAAATCTTTATTTGAATAAAATATTATTTTAATTTGGGTGTTTTATTTTCGACCATATGTTTCCTGAACCTATGTCTAAGTATTTCCAATATAAATTATAATTAGAAATAATCTAGTTCTATGGATCACGTTTTTCGTCTGTATTCAAGATAGATTGTCTACACAAATTCATAATATAAGCTTAAGAATTTCATGAGCGAGCTAAGCACAAACTACATATTGGAATAGAAAAATTATTTTGGCGGATAGTCGCATTTTCCAAGAAAGTTTCATCCAAATTCCATCCGCTTTCGTAAAAGCAGAAAGTAACAAATTACATCCATGATCCATCTATCCTCACAAACTCGATTTTTTTATATTGGTAGAATGTAACTAGTTATGTATTTGAAAATTAAAAAAAAAAACAGAATAAGCTCATGTGGCGGGTTATATTGTAATAAAATTATTACCCTACGTTCACACGGTGTCGAGGTTTTCAGTCTTGAGTCAGGTTTTGTCAGGATTCGGCTGTGTTACCAGTATTTTAATTAGTTCACACATGCAAGGTTCAAGAAACGGTAAAAAAACGAATCTTGCTGAAGTTGAGGTCCGATTTTGCGACTAGAGACCGAACTGCAAAATGTAAGATCCGGACTCCGGTGCAGTGTGCTTAGGTTGCAGTGGTATAGAGCACTCAAAACATGCGTCATGCGTCACTATTTT
>CAJQZM010040369.1:18947-40087 GCA_907164665.1 Colias nastes | reverse complement strand
ATATACATACTTCTAGTAACTGTAAAGGTTATATGCATATATTAAACCCTTATAAAAATTGCATATGAGCTATTAGCTAACCTATTCCCAAAAATGCATAGTTCAAAACTCAAATGAATCAATCATTCAAGCCGGATCGATGTAGTTTGGTCACTACATTGTCACTGACACGAAAATTGATATAAATAGATTGCCTAGCTGACCACAAAGACGAAGCAGAGGATTAGCTTAATAAGTAGGTACGGTCTACTCTATTTTTAAGTTGAACGTACTTTTATTTTTTCAAAATTTTTAAAAAATATTTATGTTGAAAAGTTATAACTAATAAAAAGCTACATTATTGTTTCGTGGCATCGGCTGTAGGTAAACTACCGAAGCTTACTTCAAATCTCGATTTATTACAGCAATTTTATATGATGCCAAGGACCAATCGTGGCCTAAAAGTAGGTAGGTATCCAATTAATTGATAAAGGTATTTTAAACTAGAAATAAAACACAGATACTCTCTAGATACAATTTATTTCATTCACACAAAGTAACTTATACCTAACTTAGAATGAAGTCCAAGTAATTACTTAATAAGGGAAGCCAAGAATACAATCCTTAATCAGAAAGTCCACAATCTCGGCTGCTAACGGTGAACACACACACATACAAGTACCTATATACATATAATATATACATACATATGTAATTGTGGAGAGAAAAAAATAACTAAGTGTGCCTTACTTGTGCGCTGAGTTAAGTACACTCAGCTGCATGAGTGTTTCAACTTTCAAGTAATAAAGAAATATTTAAATTTTAGATGATTGAGTTTGAGCTTATCAGCATGATCAAAAATTATAGTTTAAAGAATGGCTTACATAATACAAATAAATGATAATAAAATTCCATAGACTACATTTTTATTAATTACTACCTACGTATTATGAAAGTTTGAAATTTTAGAAAGTGTTTTTATTGTAATTTGAAATGAAACTGAAAATTAAAAATAAAAAATTAAAATATATTTATTTCGTAGACACAATTTTACAAAGACAAAAATTTATGGGACCTTTTTTAAAATGTTAAAAAGTTTTGTTTATTGTCTCTTTCTTTGATTATCTCTATGCAGGTATCTCATAAGTATCTACTAATTACTAATAATAAATTACTAATAATAAATTGTAAGGAGTGTTGAACTGAAAAGCTATTCTACCGATTTCAAAAAATATTTGAGAATTAGAAACCTACAATTCTACTGAGAAATATTGACCATATTTTATATTTAGTTTTGTCATGTTTCTGACTAACATAGGTGCAATATAACAAATAAATCACGTACACAATTAACTTAAACTTAGCTTACTCCGTCAACTGTACATAGCGGCATCGCACCGCCCGGCCACAGTTGGCCGGCAGAGCGCGAAGTTCAAATATGCTCGTAATTGATAAATAAACGGCACGTGCGGCCGGGTCAACACACTTGTATGCTTGTCGTTGCCGTAGTTTATCTGTGGCTTGGTATATCCACTTAAATAATAGTAAAAATACCTGACACTTTTAGGAACGTAAGCCGGTAAATGGAGAGCGTACAAAAAAGTTCATAAACTGAAACTCGAACGCATGAAGAAGCTCTAGAAGCATTTTTGAATAGTCAGAAATCTTTTGTCATTTATTATCCGTTCGGAAAGCAGTTTCTACAGAGAAGAGTCAAATCCGAGTTGGGACATGTTATTGGAGAAGTTAAAAAATTGTGTTATAATCGGGCAAGTTGCTTCACATAATGTTGTGTAGAACTCTTATAATTTATTCTACGAAAATAATGTCATTTTTATAGGGCAATAGGATAAGAAGAAGAATAATAATCATACCGTACCGTACAAGCTGACCCATGCCAACTTCGCTGGGCGCCAATAATATTAATTTGAAATAAATATTTTCATACAAACTTAATGATTCATGATTTTAAAAGAGCAACTATGGAGTTTCTTGCCGATTCTTCTCCATAGATACTGCTTTCCGAATCGGTGGTAAATGTTAAAAATAGATACTTATGTAATGACGATTCGAAAGTGCTACTAAATAGTAGTCTAATTGAATAAATGAATGTTTGAGTTTAACCTTGTATTTCTCGTCGTAATCAATGTTTCACGTTTAAAACCCGTTAAATTCTCACTTGTTCTGGAATGTTCGTTGACCTTGGTGTTGTTACCATCTTCCACCCCCTCGCCACCTGCTGTTGTCTCGCTTCACTTACCTCCCTGTTAGTGAAAATAAGAAGTTCCCACAGGAGCAAGTTTTTTAGCCAAAATAACGAATATCGTGTATTAATAATAATAAGTAGATAATGGAAAAAAAATTCTTATTACTTCATTTTAAGTCATCTACGTCCAATCATCATATTGTGATAAAATAACGTTTCACCAATGAATTACATTGAAATAATATGATGATTTAGCAAATGAAAATCGTATAGTCAAATGAAATTACCATGGTATTCTTACCACAAGATACATTTTATTCTACTTTTGTCTTGTTACGAATTAATTCGACTGTTTTTGTTTGACCATAAGAAAGCTTCTTTTTTCCCGAGTTTCATATTATAGTATATTTTAGCACCAGGCTACTATACCGGGCGAAGCTATCCACATTTACACGTAAGTTTTATTTATGAAATGGATATAATTTCAAAACAGAAAACATAGTTTCCTGCAGGATCTTCTCGTAGAATATGTATTACGACAGCTCTAAAGAACTTCTAGAATAAGTATTCTTAAATAAAATTAATTATTACGTTTGTGTTTTATTAGAATCGAACCTGTGACCTCTTAGACCCTTGGTCCTTGACACTGGTCAGTAACTTCCCCCGGGAATCGAACCATGACGCCCGCAGGTGAACTACCACCTGAAGAAATACTTAAAATGTATATAACAATGTATGTTTAAATTATTGGAAAGGAAGAAGGGAATGACATTTAATTCAAAGAGCCAAAATTAAACATGGAAGAAATAATATTTCTTGTCTGTCTCCCCGTGACCACGCTCCCTGCAAAGTATTGGAAACGTCGGGATAGTATTATTATGAATAAATCGCCTTTAAAATCCGTTAAAATCTTTAATTTCTAAATGTTGGAAAAAAAATTGATTGTTAATCTATACTAATCTGTACTTAATATTATAAAGCTGAAGAGATTGTTTGTTTGTTTGTTTGAACGCGCTAATCTCAGGAACTACTGGTCCGATTTGAAAAATTCTTTCGGTGTTAGATAGCCCATTTATCGAGGAAGGCTATAGGCTATATAATCATCGCGCTAACACCAACAGGAACGGAGCAATGCGGGTGAAACTGCGGAGCACAGCTAGTTTTAATAATAAAAAGCAATGTGTAGTAGGTATACTGGATAGAGATGCCACTCAGGAAACTGCGCTTTTTTCAGTTAAAGCAATAATTTCCAATGCTGTTTCCAATTTAAAGAAGAATTATCTGAAGTCGTAGCGTACGTTGTTTTGCCACTTTTCATTTAGCGTATTTAAGAGTAAAGAAAGTCAGTTTTTTGGACTATCTCGGACTATCGGCTAAAAATTGGGTAAGTAAATATTCACAGTATGATTATTCTTAGACCAGAGAATAATAAATTTATTCATGATTACCTAAAAAGTAACATCTCTGTCTATTAGATTGTATATGTTTTTCTATATCTATACTAATATTATAAAGAGGAAAGGTTTGTAATTATGTATGTATGTATGGTTTTCACGCATAAACTACTGGACCGATTTCAAAAATTCTTTCACCATTAGAAAGCTGCATCTTCACTGAGCAACATAGGCTATATTATTGCATTTTCAAAAAAATTAGAGATCCTTACCAAAAATGCAATAATGTAACCCAAGGTGTAAAAAATTCCTTTATAAAAATTCTGTCATCGCGTGCGCTGCGGAATCTATTCCTTGAAGTACGAGGATGGTTCTTATGAAAAAAAACGTAAACATGTAGGTACCACGGGCGAAGCCGGGGCGGACCGCTAGTAGTTAGATATTCTTATGAGAAAGCTAAAGCATTAAAAAGTGTTATTGAAATATCTTAAAACTAGTAAGTAGTAATCTTATAGAATTAAGCGCGTCACACACGGTGAAGATACTATAATATTTTATGTTAAAATTCTCTAATATAAAATATTACAGTATCTTAAGGTATCCGGTATCAGCGTTCTGACCATCATTTTTCTTTTTGTCATTGCGTACCCCTGTAGAACCGCCATCCTGTTACAAATGACCCGAAACACTGACACAAAATTTCGGGATGATAAAATATTATAGTATCTTCACCGTGTGTGACGCGCTTTATTGTACCAGTTGAATTAAAGACATAAGATACACAAGTATATTATGTATTTAATATTGTATGTAGAGAAAATTTAACAGTGTTTTTTATTAAAATAATTCAAAACAACTGATAAAAGATATATTTTTGGGAATTATAATGCCTCTTTCAAATATGCAGATTCAAGATTGCTACAAAAATAATCCTACCTCAATTTGAAAAAAAAACCTCATATACGTCTTATAAAAAATATATTTACTTTACATTCTCAATTTATTAAAAAAAATGTAAATTTATTCCATTAGTTTAAAAGTTACTTTGAATGTATTTTTTATAAGTTCAAATCGTTTTTTTATTTTTAAAGTATGGTTATTTATAAGAGGTTGTGCCTTTTTTAGATATATTCTACTTAAAAATTAGTATTAGATAAATTATTTTTATTACACTAGACTAGTTTTGCTCCGCGGCTTCGACTGGATTATAGTACTATAGCAAATGCCTAAGGGTTCTTATATTTAAATTATAATGATAAGTTTTTAATGAATAGTTGATAACTGCATTTCATTCTACGCAGTATTTTTTGCATAATGCGTGTAAAAACATACAGACTGACAGTTGAAGATAAAAAAAGTATTTTCTTGGAAAGACCCTCATATTACTTTTTATTCAATATATTTAATGTATAATTCAGTATCCATAATGTACGGAATATACCTATAAGTACATTTTATATGATTACTATAGTTGCTTACCCCGACTTCGCTGGGTTGACGATAATAAAATAGCCTATGTTGCTTAGTAGAGACATTCTAATAAAAAAAATTTTGAGCGATCGTCTTGTTTTGAGCTTTGTAGTAAGCACTTAAGTGTGGATTTATATTTATTGTTAAAACAATTGTAAAATATTTGATGTCTCTAAAAACCTACGCCACGTTTTCCATAACATGAGTACAACATTAATATAATGTAGAGCAAAACATTTTCAAATAAAACTAGAGATAATAAATACATATAATCAAACAATTTACTACCATATTTGTTCCTTCTAATCAATGTTCTCTCTCATTTATTTTTATAAAATTTTTATTTACTATAATATTATAAAAATTAAACCCGTTTTCCTTGGTCATGGCATCACGCGTGAACGGGTGGACCGATTTCGATAATTCTTTTTTTATTATATTCCTTGAAGTACGAGGATTGTTCTTATGTAGAGAAAACGTAAATATGTACCACGAGCGAAGCCGGGGCGGACCGCTAGTTTACTATAATATAGCTACTCTATCTATTTACTTCTTAAATTAAATATTATTTCTTTCCATCCTTACCATCGAGATAGCAACCCATACATCTATTAAAGAGATTTCATCACACAATGTCAAGCGTGTATCAACTTCCGTCGTGCGTGTGTGTGCGTGTGTGTGCATGTGTGCCGGCGCGTGCGCACATAAGGCTGTCTCTCTCTAACACGTATGTAATTACATGTACGTTACCGCCTTGCGAAGATATACAGAGGATTTATAACTAGTGGAGATTTTTATTATTATACTTTAAAACGTATGGCACAAGTATGGAAAAATATGTTGATGACGCTCGCAGTTTAATTTATGTTTTATGTTTTTGATAGTTGTTTTAACTTTTTATCGAGTTTGCGTATGAACAGTGATTTTAGGAAATTCTTTGTTTTATGCTGCTTTAATTTATGTTATGTATTTTGTTTTTAATGAGTACTTACTGTATTTGGGGTTCAATTGTTAAGTTCAATTCATATTTCTCTTATGTAAAATTTATAAATAAGCTTGATTTACTATAATAGTGCTATTAAATACCTAAATATACTACTGATATATCAAGAACGACTAAACTAATTTAATGGTAGATTTTTACTTATCTGTAGTTAATATAGATGATTTAGAATTTAATAAACTGTAAATAAAACTGAAACCCTATCAATAGATACATACAAAACTGCACTAAGCCGGACGGAGCCGGGACAACAGCTAGTCTACAATAATAATAAAAAAAACCTTTTAAGCATTCTATAAAAAAAAAAACTTGTTTGTACGAATTGACTTGGGTATAACTAAGTTTTTTTCATAAAAAGCTATATGTTCATATAAATATGAAATTTTCGTAATAAAAAGTAAAATAGAAATGAGTACCTAAAGTAGGAATAGAGAATAATTTCTTCGGGTGTTGGCCGTTACGACGGGTGTGCTTTCTTCGTTTCGCTCCGCCGCCTGCGCAGACGGTAGTGCTGTGGTATGTCGATAGATGGTTTATCGATATCGATAGTTGGAGTGGATATGACCTGTAAAATGGTAGGTATAGAGGTTTGGGATAGAATGAGTTTGAAAATATTTAGTATTTTAGTAGTATAAAGATGAAAATTGTTGTGATTGTGTGTGCTGAAATAAATGTTAATCTTTCTTTCTTTTTTAAAATATTGTATGCATTCTTGAATGTAAAATTTTTGTATTTATATTTCATATTTGGAAGTATTTTTTGTTCTGTCCGCCTATCTATAAAATTAGTTTATTAAATAAAAAGCACAATAATCAGTAAAACAAAATTTCACTACATTAACCAAAAATATGGCCAACATACGGATTGCACTCTGCAAATTTATCAGATCTTATAGAGCCCAGTGTCTAACTCTACACGTATTAAGTCTACAAAACTTAACAAAGTTAACACCTAGGTTTTAATCTATTTCAGCGAGCGTACCTAATACGAAAAAATGTCTAAGTATGTTATGGGCTCTTGTAGTAACGACGTCATGTCACATATTTAAAGTTTTGATCATTTATTGTCCTAGTAATTTATTACTTATACCTACGTTACGTATACGGACTTGGTGCGGTTAGTTACTATAGACTACTAGCCAGTAGGATTGATTCGATCTGGCCTAATTCTTATGAATGCTATTGTTTTACACACCCTACATACTAACACACAATAGTATTACATACAGTACTTATTATTGGTTAAAATACATTACCTTAACAACACCTTACAAGTAAGTTAATAATAAACTTTATCGATAACCACAGCACATGCCTAGCGTCCTGCAGCGGAAGTAAGATAATTGTGCGGCGTCTTCCCCTCACTAGTCGGCTAGTCGGACTCTCCACGATAAAAGTACTTGAATTATTTATTCATTAGGTATTATTATTTCATCGATAAGTAGTCGTTGAATGAAGAGTTTGAGTTAGAGTTAATATAATGTAAGTATGTTAATATGTTCCTATATTGCTCCGAAACAAATATCGAATCGAATTATGGTTGAAAAAAACATCGAGGCTATATTTTAGTATTCCGATTGAATATTGGTTGATTTAAACTATATCCTTAAAAATAAAATATCTTATTTTATACTTTAGGACCTACATATTATTAGTTGAATAAATAAAAAGCATAATAATTATCATATTGAGTAAAACTTACACTTTAGAGGCAAGCGTCTATCTCTACAACCAAAATTTAAGAAACATGAAAAATGTGTAGTATTGATAGTAGTATTAGATAGGGAGGCGAGGTAGCTAAATGGCGTAATTCAACGGCGCCGTCGAGACTTATCAAAATCGAAAGATAAAATAATTTCGAAAAGAAAAGCTTCTATGGTAAAAACCATTTTAGCGGTGGGTTTGGCGCGTACGGATTTTCAAAAATGTAAAAAAAAACAGTTACTTGGGCATTCTCGAGCGCGTCAGATATTCATACTACGTATGCCCCAAGTGCCTCTGATAACAACGGTATACTAATCTGCCGGTTTGCGTGGTGGGGCTAGGCATATAAATTCGTCAAAAATGCACAAAAAAAAATTTACTCGAGCGCGTCAGATTTTCGGAAGGGGTGTTAAGTAGGCCCCAATGAAGCTCCCCTTAAAAAAACTGACGATTCCGGCGTGACGATAAGTTACGATGAATTTTTGAAAATGCAAAAAAATAAAGTCCTTTTGAAATACTCGAGCGCGTCAGATTTTCATAGGGGAGGTTTATCTCGGTATCCTGAAAGCATATTTTCTTAATCTGACAAAAATGTTGGTGGGTTCTCTTAATCTGACCAAAAAAGGTTTTTGGGTTTCTTTTTTTTAATCATCGTTATTTCATATCAATTTTTCTTAACACCCTCAGTTTTCAAGATATACTCAAAAAACCGGGAGCTTGAGTTTTTATGATGCTTCAAGTCAAAAAGTTTTAACTTTGGACAAAAAATGAAAAGAGACCTTTTTTTGTAAAATAAAATTACCTTTTTTGTTTATTTAAACTTTTTTTTTTGGAAAAAGTAAAGTATGCGACTTATATGCTGCAACGCGTTTTTCGGAAGACGAAATGGCTCCTCCAGACTTCCGGTCATGCGGAAACCGGCAGATTTTGTATTTTTAGTAAGTTTTAGATTATATTCTTCAAAATAAAAAATAAAAAAATCGCGCTCGAGAATGCCGGATTAACGTTTTTTTTTACAAGTTCGCGACCCTATAACTCGGCGGCGTCAAGGACTTATCGTCAGATTAGTTAAATTTAGTCTTATAACACTAAAATCAACCCCCAATATCTTAATCTGACGCGCTCGAGTATTTCAGACTATCGATTTTTTTTTACTAATCTGATCGTCTATCTTAGGCGCGCGTCACTACATATAGAGCTAAATAGTTTACAAGGTTGTTCTATTAGGCCTAAGGTATCTCTCATATCTTAAACTGCCACGCTCGAGTATTACCGAAAATTCCCCTATTCGCCTCCCTATCTATATGTCAAGTCACATAAATTATGTTTATTTTCACACTTTACCATTTTTTTAGGTGTAATAATATAAATGTAGCTAGAATATTAGCAGACCTTGCTATGTTATACATATATCAGAATATGTAAATAATCCATAATCGTTATGAATTTCCAATTTTCTAAAACTGATTTTCACATCTTTAGCATCACCAATTTTTTATAACTACATAATAATATGTATATTTCAATTATTGAATAAATTGATTTCACAATTTTCGGGCGAATACAATGCATAAAGAACACTGACTAGGTAGATTTGTTTTATATGGAATAGCTACTAGTCAGATTTTTAATTTTAAACGGGTTTCTATACACATAACTCCATTTTAAGTAATAAGTACTATTATTTTCTAGTGTTTGATTTAATGCAAGAATTACACATTTATAAATTAAAGACTTAACAGTTTTAATATGTTATTTTCCTTATTTTATTATTATTCCTATGTCTTGAACACTCTATAGCGAGTAAGGTCACGGGCAAGTAGAGTATCAAATGGGCATTATTAAAAACATAGAAAATTGCTCTAAAATGAGTTTCAATGTATTTGATTATAAACCAGAACTATTGCTTACTCTTTTTTGTTCTTAAAGTATCATTCTAATACTATCTAAACTTATACGATAAATAAATTAATGCCATAAAATTCCAATGACCATCTTGTCAACAGGCAATTTCATCCACACAAACAGTTGTGAAAAAGAGCTAATTAAGTGAGATGTGTTAAATTTTATTCTGTGTAATTACTAATTAGTACAATTAACTTGTGAGTAAACAAATTATAATAAAAAAATGAGCATTCGCTTTTTTAAGCAGTTTTACCAAATACGAGAAAGGTGCTAAGGTTGTATGTAGCATAATTATTTACCTCTAAGGATAACATATTTTAAGGGAGAGTAGGTACATACCTTTTACGATGTTTTTATTTAAAAACTAGCTTTCCGCCCGCGGCTTCGCTCGCTTTGTCTAAAACCTAATAAATTATATACTAAAACCTTCCTCTTGAATCACTCTATCTAATACAAAAAACCGCATCAAAATCCGTTGCGTAGTTTTAAAGATTTAAGAATACATAGGGACATAGGGACATAGGGACAGAAAAAGCGACTTTGTTTTATACTATGTAGTGATAGTGATAATGAGAACGTTTTTGTAATTCTTATTAACATTTTTATTAAAATTATGATCGCATGAAATTAATAAATTAAATTATGAACTTAAGTTTGCGAAAAACGAGTTTTACCCCATTCCAAAATAATTCATAAGAAATAAGAATAGTTTATATCTTATAAAACGAACATTACTTCAAAATAACGAAGAAATTATTTAACAGTAAATACTAATTAAAAATATAATTGCATACCAAAAATGTTACAGTACTGGTGTACATAACATAATAACGACTGTAAATCTGTCTGTGTGTGTTATAAGCCTTTTATCTAGAAATCTAGTCTAGCTGCGCGTGCGCCGCGATCTTTTGTTCTACGGGCAGCGGTTCTCAAAGATATGGTTTAAACTTATTAATATTATTAAACGATTTTTTATGATACGTATTTTGGTTAACATAGCTGGTATGGTGGTTTGATTGCCTGCTGATAAATATAACCTCTTTGATAGTGATTTTAACCAACTTCCTAAAAGAAGGTTCTATATTCTACTGTATAAACTATTAATAATAAATGTATTAACCGTACATGTTTATGTTGCTGATTTGAGTAGTAGGAAAGGTATAGTAGACATAGTCCGGGTATACATAGTTTATTTTTTATCCAGGTATCACGCGATAACCCCCGACTCTACGTATACCATAATTTAAATACTATTAATGCTTTGCAAGTGACGTGACTATAAAATCTTACAAGGATGTGTAAACTTTCAATGGGTAGTTTTTTATCTATTTATAGGCAATTATACTATTAAGTACTAAAACTTAATCATACTTAATAATAAAAACAACATATAGAGAGATGAAATATACAATTATCTGCATTACAGTTGTCTACAAAATTGTCAAATGCGTTTAGTTTTCGATATTTTTATCTTTTTATTTGTAACACACAATAATTTAATCCACAACAAGTACGATTTACTATTAGAAATATTTCACAATCTTTAATTTGGGTATTCAAAATTATTTAACAACGTTATCTATATATACTGTAACATAAAATTTGATTTCAACAAACAAACCAACAACACAAATTCAAACACAAATCGAAAGTTTAAGAACCGTTGGCGAACAAAAGTCAGTTACGACATTCAGGCCGTTACAATTTATTCGACTTTTATCTTCCGGTAGAGAGGGACGCATGTATAGCACTCAGCGTGAGTGCGAGCGAGAGGTCTATATTTACACCTGTCACTACTTTTTGCCCCATCCAAGTTTTTTTCAAGTCACAATTAAATTGTAATGGTGCAATATCGGAGAGTCAATGTTATTTTGTTTGTGAAATTACTTTGTAATTTGGACGTAATTGCTTGTACACAAATTGCGAGGAAATTTTTGATGATCTAGCTTAATGTAGCAAATGTTTAATGATCTTAATGTAGCTGTAGGTTGATTGGAATGTGAAAACAAATGTGTACAAACTTTACGCACGTAATTTCTTCTACGAAAACTTAAAAGGGATATACGGATAAAATTGTGTTTAATAAAACATGAATTAATTTAATAACGTTTAATTTTTTCTCCCATAAAAGTTCCATTCTATATGTAGGTACACTTAAATACATCAAACTTGATTCAGCAGTTTTGAATATCGTAACAAACCATTTATTTCACATGAAACATAAAACATATTATGTTAACTGTTATACTATAAAATTTTTATTAAAAACTAAGTACAGTATTGATAACGGTAACAACCACCATATAATTATGTGTTATGACGATTCAAAAAACTTTTTCAAAATAATTTTTGAATTAATATGTTTGTATAATTGATCAAGCATTTCTATTCAATGGGGTGCTCATGGTTCGTATATTTTAAACACACTTGTTACCGTAAGGGTGCATTTTGACCAAACGAACATAGAGTAAGGCCCAGATTCACAATCGTGACTTTACTTTAGAGCAAAAGAGTCTTCACAAAGTAAACTTTGTATGACCGAAGTTTACTTTCAACATAATTAATTTCAGAGACAATTGCTTGACTTTCCTTAGAGAAGTACGGCCTCAAAGTAAAGTACAGGGTAAGACGTGTAACTGTTACGTTATACGCGTAATTTATGTTTTTGAGAACATATTATTAAATTAAGTTATATTTCCATAAAAAAGATATATAATAATAACATTATTATTTTATATCAAAAATTAAATGTTTAGAAAAAAAAACCATTATGTAGGAAGATTATAGTAGAAATATCAAAAACCGGTAGACACAGCAAAATTCATCAGAAAATTATACATAATAATGTTATAAGACAAACGAAACGATGCGATGCAACGATCAACACATCTACAAAAAAATGTCACTCAAATCGACATGACGTTTCGATCTATAACCCAACCATATTAAAATGTGTTTCTGTTCTAGGAAATTGGTTTAAAATGAAGGCCTACATGATTTATACGCATAGTCATGTAAAGTTTACTTTGAGACCAAAGTCATGATTATCGGCTCCTTAGCCTTTACTAAGTAAAGTATAGTTTCTGGAAAGTAAAGATGAGCTTGACACGACTAAGAAATATATTTTTGGGTGAAAGTAGATCTTTCCATCAAAGTAAAGTTAAAGTGCGATCTATGAATCTCGGCCCTAGAGCTAGAGCAAAAGCATTCTTTCGTGATCTTTTAGTGTAAACGAAAACTCGTATTCAGTGTTGTTCAGTATTAGAACATTGCATAGACTCTTTTCGAACGCACTAAGAACAACGAAAGAATGCTCTATGCCTGTTTACACCTGTGGATTTGACATAGTGGGGTTAGAATGAGTATTCGCTCTTTTGATCTAAATGCACCGTAGTATATAATTTGGCATAATAAAATCTATTTGAAATAAAAAACAAAATGTTACGATCGTGAAAGAAGTTTATTTGAAATAAGTAATTATTGTAAACTTACTTAGAATAAATGGTAGACTGTGAAAATAAAATAACAGGTGACCAAATAATTATACACATCAAAGCAATAGGATTGATATACTTACATTGCAAATTCACCAGAACTATTTACTCTTTTAGAGACTCTATTTAAAATCAATCTAAATAATAAACAAATAATTTACTAGCCTTTACAAATCAAACAATTCTTCTTGGAATATATTATTTCTATAACTTAACAGCGAATGGCCTCTATGAATCCATAAAACCAAATCTAACTATATATATTATTAAATTAAACAAGAAAACGCAAAATAAGTAACCTACTAAAAATAAGTATGGATTGCCAACACAGGCTTCGAAGGAAAGTTACGACTATTCAATGACTGGGTTGGAGCCTCAGATTATATATCAGTTCACCCTATACAGCCTCTTTACTTAATAGACTAGTAACCTAGCCCTGCTTTACTTGGTTACAATAATTAGACTACGTAGGCTATAGAAGTACATTTTTGAAGTGTGAATTATAATAAAAATATTATGTATTTGGAAATTATTAATTATTGTGGAAATCGTTTCAAAATCGGTTTTGGTATAAGTAAATAAATAGAAGAAAATTTGATAAAGATGAATAGAAATAAAAAGAAATAGATACACAAGATAAGATAAAACAATTACTGTAATAAAAAACACATTGGTAAAGTTTCAAAATAGAACCTAGTTTCAATATATGGGATATCTCTCTATCTTAAAGGGTCAATGTTTTAAACTGCACATTGACGAATAAACAACTTACCTGTAAAGTTCTATGTGAAATAAAACTAAATTGTCCATGGCCCACAAGGGTCAAATATTTTTCTTTAACTGGTTTGTTAGATTATTTATTAGGTGAAAACTTCATAAACTTCGAGGAATGCGTAATAAACAATATATTGAGTTATGATATGAACTTTGAGTTTAGCTGGAGGCCTTATAATAAATAAGAATAGTGGGAAAAACAACTTTAGTATAATGTGGTGACGATGGAAGTCTTTAACTGTGTTATAAAGCCTTATGAGGGAAATATTAAACACGATTATTGTTTTATTAAGTACATAATATAGTAATAAAAGTAATTTTAAATCTGAGTTGGTATTATTATTGTTGCAAGAGTTGTCAGATAGATTTAAACTACAAAAAAGTCATATAATATTTATTTGTGAAATAGTCAACGCTTCTACCCAGTAATCAACGAATTTGTTTTATGGTTTTGTATTTTCAAAAAACTCTACTTTTGTAAAAGCTTTAGCGAATTTTTATCGAATCTATTCACAAATTTAGTTTAAAATACATAAAAAATCAGTGAAATGAGGAAACAAATGTTGATAAATATTTAAATTAAGTAAGTGATTACAGGTTGTTAAAAACATTTTAGTAATTGGAGAACCGAAACACGACGTAGCCTAAATACGTAGCACAGTTTTCAGAAGCAAATAAGTATTTGTTCTTGTAGTTTTTACAAGAAAACTACCAAAAAACATTATGAAAAATATAAATTAATTAATTCAAGCTGATACCTGATAAGTATATTTTTATTTTATTAATTCTATTGATATAAATTTCTTTATTTTAATACTGTTATTATTCGACAGGTGTGGATACTACTAGGTAGAGATTTACAACTAGAATTTAATATATACTATTATAACATACACAATATAAATAATATTTGAATAATAGTATACGAAACATACACCTTATAAGTATTTAATAGATAATAAAGTTACGTCTATCCATATACTTATGACATCAAGAAAATTCTATAAATCAAAGCACAATACACACAAATCTGTACCATCAATTAGTTTTCCCCTTGAAGACTATCCCTAACCAAAAACTGTCATCATGAAGCTGCCTAATGATCGTTTTCCGTTAAGGTTTATATAAGTTGTGTCTGTGTGCGTGATGCGCAGGAGTGGCTGCTGTTCCACTCAGCCGCATTTGTGTTCTAACCGTCGCGCAACACAGACGTGCGCGTGGACAGTGTGTGTGTGTGTGCTTGTGTTAACTATTTGTGTGTTTTCGCTGTATAGAGGTATGTTTTTTTTGTTTGTCGAATGTGCGAGGCTTCGTACAGGATTCTAATTGGATTAAATTATATTTTGTATTGGATACGATAGAGTGCATTCTCGTTTAAGTCTTTTGTACGGGATTCTTGGTCACTGAAAGTGCGTAGAGAAATTATGGCATGTAAGTTGGGAACAATTTATTGTAATAAAACTCTTGTAGAGAAGAAATAGTTATGAAATAAGTTTCGTATGCTCTATGTAACAATTCTAGGTATAATTTTTAATTTTAGGTATTGTTATCGTGACTGTGCTTTGGCCATGATTTTTTAATGCTTGAGGTTTTGTAGAGTACAATTTTATATTTAAATATTATTTCCTGGAATGGAAACTCTACAATTAAAATAATAATATTATCAAATACGTTTCTAGTATTATATATTTTTCGTAGTCATTAACTGATAAAGAAAGAAGAATTTTACAACATTATTAAAACATATTGTGTGATTAGTTTACTGATAAATGATTTTTATAACTTCAAACAAGTACTTATATATATATTGTATATTCAAATTAATAAAAAATGAAGAAAAACATAACGACAGTAACTCTACTTAATAACAATTAAACTTTCTTATACTTAAATTCAAGCAAAATGGCGTCATTTAACATAATAATATATTCGAAAAATTATAAATAAATTTAAAATGTATACTTCTGACAATAATTGTCTAATTAAGAATTAAACACCGGAAAACACAGGTTTTCCTAATTTTCCGACCTGAAAATTTTTATTTCATTAATAAGTAGCTGCTTTGCTTTTTAGTTTAATTTAATAAAGCAATTGTTTATAAAAACAGATAAAAATTAATATTTGTCATATCTATAATAATAATATAAAATGAAAAAATAAGTAGAATGATAAAAAATCGTAAGTATGACAAATTACATTTTCCAGAACTTACTAAAACTTAGCGTCGCCGTCGGCTTTAGTTTTTAATATTACTTATAAGGTATTAGGTATGAAATAATAGTGGTGATGTTGATGATAAGGTCCTTTAAATCTATATTTAATAATTTATAAACCTTGCATAATACATTTTCTAAATAGTGAAGAATACGTTCATGGTTAGAGTGCAATTGGTAAAAAAATGTAATAAAATGTATTGAATTAAACGTTTTTAAGATTTTCATTTTTTTTCTGTTTATAAAATAACGTATATATACCGAGTGAACGACGGGAGACGAACCTAAGCCTCATAAAAAAAAACTACTTTAAAATAGCACCAAATATTATTTCTTAAGTCATAACCAACCAACAGTTAATATATTTTATCAGAAATTGAAAACGTTGTAAAGATATTTATGCAAATAGCACACTTTTAATTTTAATATTTGTTTTATCTCAAGGTCTTTATTTGCATTAAATAGTGATTAAAATTTAACAAAAACAAAATAAACATTTATAAAAGATTGAAGGTATGGGAGTGTGTTAAATAATGGTATCTTCTTCATATAACTACACTATTGCAATAGATTAAATGAATTCTAGCATTAAAACAATATTACAAAAAGCCTGCATTAACAATTATTCTAAGTTATTCATAATCTATCTGTCCACGAAGTTTCATTCCGATCGGTAAAGTAGTTTTTACGTGAAAGAGTTACAAACATAATCCACACCACGAATATTTACAAGTTTCTTTTTATTTCGTAAGATTTATCTTTGAATAAAAACATACGTTTGAAGTATGTTATACTTAATATTAAGTACTGTATGCTTTAAAGGTTATAAGGCAGATGCATTTCACGACTTGTTCCATTGATTGATTTTCTGTACCTACTAGCTACTGTATGCGTGTTATAACAGACTTTTATATTTCATTTTATTATGCTTATAACTCTTCAATACATAAATATGTTAACCGTTACATACCTAGAAACACTATAGTTTAATAAATGGCCTTATAACTTAGTAATCTCTTCCAGACAACCAAACCAAAATAATAAAAAAATAATATTTTTCTCCTCCAAGAATCCATAATAAATAAAAATTGTTTGTTAGTTTCCACCAAGAATCCATCATCAAATGCCGAGTATAAAAAGGAAAAACATTATAAACGTTAAATAATACTTTTACTAACAATGTTTATAACCCAGTAAGTCCATGGGAACGTTGTAACAAAGTGCAACCTAGACCTAGCCGTTCCCACACTTGACGTGTTCAGATAAAATTGTCTTATGTAAGTTTTTAACGTTCTGACGTTGAATTCCGTTTTATGTGCCTTTTTAACTGATTGTCGTATGTGTATAATACAATTTTTTATATTATTAGTAATTGTACATAGAGATTCTATAAAATTATAGTGAAAAAAATAAAGTAATGTAGTCATACAGACACTAAGAGCAAAGTTAAATAAGTTATTAGGATGATAATAGTTAAGCATACATATTTTCAGACAAATGTGTGTTTAACTTAACTTACTTACCAAACATCAACGGGTGAACATAATTTGTTGAAACAAACTAAGCAGATAGATTATAGCTTGATATGAGCATTTATAGTAGAGTATAACCATTTGAAAGAACGATTTTAGACAGCAAAGGTAGTAATTACTGTGTTAATTATAAGGAAAATTGTGCAGTTTTCTTGAATTAGATTCGGCAAAGAAATCCTACTAATATTATAAATGCGAAAGTTTGTGAGGATGTGTGTGTGTGTGTGTTTGTTACTCTTTCACGCAAATACTACTAAACCGATTACAATGAAATTTAGCACACATATAGGGGGTAACCTGGATTAACACATTGGGTAGGTTTTATCCCGGCAATCCCACGGACACGGGAACTATGCGGGTTTTCCTTTGAAAACGCGGGCGAAGCCGCGGGCGGAAATCTAGTATTACAATATATATACATAGATTCGATACAAAAATTAAATTAATAAGTATAACGCTTAAGTCTCAATTTATAACATTATACATAAGTAGTATTGCGTATACTATTGCGAAGCTCAAAAAATAGCTAGATACTCTTTTAAAAATGTTTAAACACATAATATTTTAAAATAATATTAAGGATTAACATTTTACAGATAGTTGGACCATTCGAAAAGATTCTCGCAATGATAATTATCATATTTTCCTGTTTATGTCATTTCATTGTTAATAAAATGTACATTATTATAAATGTAAATACGTAAGAATTCCACAAGACTTATATCCTGAATAAGTCGAATGAATTACATTATACCCACCATTATTAAATAATTTAACGTACCCTTATAAATGTTGTAACTTTTTGGATAAAATTATTCGGTATGTCAGGATCGATGGATGTTTTATAAAATCTGCTCATCAGATTACACTCATAATTATAGAGACAAACATCCATACATACCTAAATATACCAATACATTATGTTTGGCGTCATTTTATCTTTAAAAATACAATAAAATAAATGAAAACAGTAGTCATTCTCAAATTCATCTACATTCATCAATGACCTAAGAAAACAGATAATATTCTGTTAAATTGTGTAATAAATGTATGAAAAAAGTTATATTTAAATATAAAACCGTTTAAACGATACAAACTAATAGTTACAATTGATACAGTCATAATCTCGGTGGCAACACCTTTCCATCATTTTTTGTCGATAAAAAGTAAAAAACACAACTCTATCACACTTTCTAAATACTCGTCGCATTTAGTACGACACGTTTAAGATGAACATTGAGAGTTGTTTGAAGTATACATCAATATTAATCTGTTTATTGATAAAATATAAAGATAAAGGTTTATTTGAATGTAGAGCAATTTTCGATAAGTACATGGCATTTGTTCTTAGTTTTATGAATTCAAGGGTTTATTTTTAATTAGTACTTCATAATACGCCATAATAAATAACATATTATTAAAAAATCATTTAGTCACTGAATAGATAGATAGACTATATATATAAAAATGAAACCCGTTTTCCTTGGTCACGGCATCACGCGTGAACGGGTGGACCGATTTCGATAATTCTTGTTTTATTATATTCCTTGAAGTACGAGGATGGTTCTTATGTAGAGAAAACGTAAATATGTACCGCGGACCGCTAGTAGATATATAAATATGGTCTAGTAAGTTCAATCTAAAAAGAAACATAAGAAATGGAAAGTAACATAACAAAAGTACCTACGATTACATTTCAATGTTAATAGTTAAGTTTAATTAAAGTAATACAGACTAATTTTATTGCACGTAAATGAGTATTTATCTACACGTATATAATAAAGCTGAAGAATTTGTTTGTTTGCTTGCCCTGCTAACCTCTGGAACCACGGTCCGATTTGGCAATTATTTCACTGTTTGATAGTCCATTTATCGAGGAAGGCTACATATCATCACGATAAGACCAATAGGATCGGAACACTGTGGGTAAAACTGCGGGGCATAACTAGTGCACCTTTTAAATTGTCAATTCTAAATTTGTGTAATATTGAGTAAGCAACTTCACACCGTATCACCGACTTGCAGCTAACTTCACACAAAACTTACTATTTACTAACGTTAACGTTCGTTTAGTTAACGTTCTGTGCAGTCATTGTGTGGAACAAAATAGTGGCTTCCCTCCATTGGAGCATACGCCACGTGGTTGCTTAAATTATGAATAAAATTCAAACAAAATATAACCAGCTTTGTTTTGGTTATGACGTCACAGATCTGTAACAAAAATGTAGTTTTGTGACGTCACATTCAATAAAATTGCAACAAACTTAACTATGATTATTCACAAAAATATAGACAGATATAAGCAGTATTGATAGTTTATTTGCGACGACATTATTTTTTGGCAATATTCTCTTTACATTTTTGGCTAATATACCAGCGTAATTGACCGCTAATTTGCATAAAATTAATTATCTTGGGTGATTCTCTTAGCATCTTTTTTAGACAATATTGAATAGTGAAGTAGGTATTCTAATTATAATTTTATATACGCTACAAGTATTTATTCAATTTTATACCAAAGTTTCAAGTAGTTACGCATTTTACGCAGTTTGTTGCGCTTCAATTAAAAGAACGAATTACAGAACGAATTTCCCTTAAACCTCACATTTAGAGATCAGTGCAGCAACTATAGCATGATAAAATATAGGTTTAGTATACAGGTATGGTATGAATGATAAGGGTATGGTATGAAATCGGTATGCTATATGGGTACAGGTATGGTACGATATCGGTATATCATATTGTTTTTGCCTCCAAAACCTCGGCTAACAGTTTCTTCATCAATGAGAGGTCAGTACTATTTTGGATTGAGTGAACATGGGCAGTGTGTGGAACCTGCCTTGCTCCATTGGAGCATGCGCCACGTGCTTTGCGTTCTGTTATATTTTGATACGAATTGTATGGAACGTTTTTTGTCTGTGAGATTGATATGCTGTGCACTGATTTTAAAGGAAAAATGGATTAGAAAATAGGTGATTGTGTCTGGATGAAGTTCGGGGATAGATCATAGTATGGTTTAGCAGATAGGGTTTTTATTAGGGAAGTTACTATGCGCATGAAGCATCAATTGGTTTTTTACTATAATATGAAAGTTTAGTAAGTTGTATTAGCGATCATCTTCTTGATAAAGTTATTGAATGTAGAGACACTGGCTTCGCCGACGCAATCAAGACGGTCCTGTGAAATAAAATTAATGTTATTAATTGAAACAATTGAAAAACTGGGTATAAAATATCGGCATAAATGTAGAATTAAAATATATATTATAATTTTTGATAAACTAGTTGAAATATACTAATATTGTAGCAGTTGATTTCACAAATTAAATGCTACGTAACTAAAGCGAAACTAAATAGTCCTGTGAATCTTAACATCATTCTTAAAGTATTAATATAAAACTACAAATTATCCTAAAAAACCTTTAAGAGTCCTAAACGATTTTAGAGTGATTTTTACTTGTTTCTGTA